>DF237284.1:39438-51822 GCA_000708835.1 Klebsormidium nitens
GAGCGTGGTGTCCTCAGATTGTTCATCCTTTTTTGTGTCGTCCGTCGGATATCCGGCGCGCCGCTGCAGCAGCCGCGCGCAAAGTTGAATATTCGTCACGGTATGCCGGCCGGCCGGCTCGTACGGTCCAGACTCGGACGAGTCCAAGGCAATCGGACGGCCGATACACATGCACATGCAAACATCGGGATTCGGCTCGCCAAGCTGGAGTGATCAACTCAAATTTTAGTAGGTAACCCTTTTCAATACTATGATACCAAACCCTCGGGCGGCCGCGCCTCTCGCCCGAGAGGCGCGGGGGCCGGCCGCCGGACAATCCATACTCAACGCGCCCTGACATCGCAGCCGTCGATATGCACTTTTATCGAAGACCAGAGCTGAGATGATGATTGTATAGCAAATAGCATGCCACGTGTCAGGAATTGAAAAGTGCAGCTCGCATGCTCATGCAGCATGGCACCTTTCTCAGCTTTTCTGAACTTAGCATGGTGCCAGGAAAAGTTGGGTGCCATACCGGTAGTGGCGGAGGGGAGATAAGAAAGTAATCTTTAGGGCTTGCTCCAGAATTAAGCAAAAAGGCCGCCATGGAGCCCCACGTTGCAGAAACAAGCGGTGCCTCTGAGCTTGAGCATGTACACGCCAATCACATCGGAAGGATGGTCGACCCGAGCGCGGTCGCAAAGCTGAAGGCAAATATTGAAAAGATAAACAGTGCGGCGAGCATTAGTCGCAAGTACGAGCAACTGCAAATGAACGGTGCTGATCATCTCAATGAGCACGTAGAAAAGCCAGTCAAAGAGGGCAGGGTAGCTTCTTACAATGACCTGACCAGAAGGCATGAGTGCGATTGTGAGGTGGAGCTTTCCGACAGAGAGATTCATCTCAGAGCATTGCGGCGCTTTGTGTTGGCTGCGATCAAGGGCTTTGTTATTGGGGCGGGGTTGAAAGGGGGCCTTGCCCTTTTTGGAGTCCTTGCAAAACTGCAAAAGCGGTTGAGACGCAGGTATGCATACTGACTGAGACTAGCGGTGTGATGCTCGAGAATGCTAGGAGCCAGATATCAAAAAAGTCACCAAGGTGCATTGGAGTCTAATGTCTTGCTTGGTGAGGGGTAGCTCGTCAAATGCAAAACGTTGAAAAGATTATTTTCAAAATCAGACAATAGTGTCCTAAATCCTGACACCTAGACATGCTGAGCTGCCAAATCTTGGGGCCTGCTGCAACTGATATGTTTTGATCCAGGTTGAGTTTGAGCCAGGTTGACATACATATGGAGAACCGGGCGTATGCACTTGAGTGAAGTCCAGCTAGGTCAAGCGCACGCGCTCCGCCCCATGCCCACCTAAGCCCCAAACTGACCCCACTTGTCTTGTGTCACTGGCCTATATCAACCTGGCTGTATCTCAACCAGAAATTGATAGTACTTATGTTTATGATGGTGGTGGAAATGAAGAAATGTGGCTCAGAAACTGAAGCTCCAACGTCGCCCTATTGCTGTTGGCCTGATTCCTGGCTTTTTTTGTGCTGGCGAATGAGACAATCATGTTAAGTCGAGGAACAATAAGCACTCTCCAGGAGTGCGGTTGTGGTCAGTAGTGGTTGAAAATCATTGCACATCAGGTGTTGGCCATTACAGAGGACCCCTGTATTTGGCCTGGAGTGATACTCAATCTCTAAACCCCCGTACCACCTTCAGCAAGTTGCTGAAAACAGGTCACCCATCCCCGTTGCCAGGGTGGTTGCCTGCAGTCATCATTTCACTCGTAGGACTACTCCGCTTCTTAGAGAGCCCCCGTGGCTGAAAGCTGGTTTGCAAGGAACCGATCCAAGTGCTAAAGCATTCTGCAAGTACAGGGGCGCCACTTGGGATATGGTTAGTTGAGAATCATGAAAGAGATTCCACAGTCGCAATTGGCAGACTATGTACCCTTAAGATGAGATGGCATCACAGACGGGTTGCAGGGTAGTCGAATTGTGCTGGTGTGTAAGTCTCCCTAATCGACAATTCAACAGTAAAGTGCATCTCCGACGGAGCTTGAGGAAGCAGCAGCTCTTCAATCATTACACAACCCAGAGGTTCTGCCACAGCCGCTCTGTAGATACTCGCACGGTCACAATCCGGTCAGGCCACGTTATACTGAGTATCATCCAACCATGCCTACAGGCAAAAACTAGAAAAGGGAGATTTGCGGACGGGCCTCGAACTCGGGCACGCCATCCAAAGCACCTGGCGGTACGGACTATTCTTGGGGTCGTTTGCCGGGGGCTTTACTGCGGTCGACGAAATAGTGGCGTACATATGGGGGCATAAAAGGTGAGCAGGCGGGGCTGGTTATTCAAGTACTGTCCTGTCCACTGTTATCGTGACAATAAGCTACGTTTTTGATGGTTTGTTTCTGTCCATACTTGCCTACGGATTCCTTAAACGGTATGTATGACAGTCGAGGGCATATTTAGAAAGCTGGATATATCCTTACATGCATTCGTCAGGCCGTTTCGAAAGAGATGTGTTCATCTCAAGCCTGCCAGCCCCCGCAAACGCCCTCACTACTTGTTCCACTATAACAGGACTGCCAGGTGGCGCGCGCTCATTGGCGGAGCGCTGGCGGGCCCCGCGCTGTTGCTCACGGGCAGCAAAGAGCGGCACACGAGCATGGCGATTTACATTCTGGTGCGGGCGGCGGTCCTGACAGTGCGGTGCGGCCTCAAGAGCCGGCGCTTCGGGTGGCTGTTCACACCGTTCGGCTGGCGGCATGGGGACGCGTTCCTCATGTGCCTGAGCTCTCTGCAGATTCTGTGAGTACGGACCGAAACGCTTAATTTTCTGCAGGGGAGTAATTGTTTTCTTCTTGGGTTCGGGCCCTATCCCGGTGACGCCTCGACTTTTGAGGCCGCCGGTTTCGTTTGGCTGGCAGTGTATGCGTGCGAGGAGAGCCGATTACTTTCGTCGCACAGAACCTCTCGTAGCTTCTTGAGATTTGAATCGGCTCTACTTTTCAGACATCTAATTGTTTTCGAACATCCTCTGGTTTGTCTGGCGAGCGCTATGGGCGTGGCTTACGATTGCGCGTTGCCCCACGTTCTCGTGGCTGCCTGGCTATCCTGCTTAGACTCTATGTTTAAGTCGTCTGATCGACGCGTGTGTTTGTTCTGATATTCCTGGTATCCAATGACATGAATTCTTGACATTCTCAGATTTCCTGGACTTTTAAACGACTATCTTTCGTTAACGTACCAGACCTTGTGTTCGACGCCGAAGGAAGAACATCGGCAGGTCGACGCAATGTCTGCTAGAAAGAAACCTCATCTATCGCTGTGGCTCCTTCTTCTTGAGAAATCTGGCGAAGCAAGTGAAATCTCTTCCAAAAAGTGAGGACTTCCGTCCTTCTTCCGGTCCTCAGGTCCGCCTGGATCCTGTACCCCTCCACGCTCCCCCGCTCCTACGTCAACTTCCTCAACAAGCACGGCGGCAAAGACGTCTCCATCATCGAAAACATCCGCGACCTAGCGCACCGCCGGACCCCCCTGCGAAACCTCGACGCAGTGCGGCGTGCATACGCCTCCGCGGGCCGGGGTGACGTCAGCCTTGACGCCAGCATGGCCGTCCCGTGCTCGATGTTGCACCCAGGGCAGGCGTGCGGGCCGCACGTTCTGCGGTTCCTGTGGGGCGCATACAGACGCGCGCTGCCGGTCTACATCCCGGTGTATTTGATCCCCGCACTAGTTGTGCACCGCCAGAACCTCTTCAGAAAGTAAGTACGAGCATGCGCTTCCGGTTTACGTCCCGGTGTCTTTCATTCCCGTATTAGTTGTCAATGGCCAGACCTCTTCGGAAAGGGCGTACAAAAGCGTGCTCCCAGACTACGTCCCGGTGTATTTGATCCCTGCGCTAGTTGTCCACCGCCAGAACCTTTTCAGAAAGTAAGTTCGCGCATGCGCTTCCGGTTTACTTTTATTTCCGCACTAGTTGTCAGTTGCCAGATATTTTCAAAAAGCACGTACGCGCTCTTCGGTCTGTGTCCCGTGGTATTTGTTCGCCGCGCTAAGTGTTCACCGCCAGAGCCTTTTTAGGAGGTCAATACGCGCATGCGTTTCCGGTTTACGTCCCCAATGGCTTTCAATCCCGCTGAAGTCATCAATTGCCAGACATTTTCAGAAAGTACGTCCGGGTGTCTCTCCCTGCGCTAGTTGTGCACAAACAGAACCTTCTTCGGTATTGAGTTGCGTTGTTCAGGAGATTAGGGATGCTTTATCTCTACTTCTGGAGCTTGGGACGTGATCCGTTCTTCAGAGTTTGGGCTCGTCGTTGAGAGCACTTTCTAAGTACTTGCAGGACAGCTCAAGTTCCTTTCTACATTCAGTCCTGCCTCGGCCGAGATGTATGGCCGTTCCTCTGCAGTCCCTCCAAATCGACGAAAGGCTTCAATTTTGGATAACGTGGATAACCAAATACCGACTGACACCTTAGTCAATTCCAATGTCAACTCATTCTTCACGCTAACGTCGAGGCCAAACTGGAACAGTGGATGTAACCTTCGCTTCACCCTGACATTGTCATGATTTTTTTCCTGCCCTTACCTTGACCCTGACCTTGACCTTGGACTTGGCCGTCATTTTGACCATGACCTTGGTTTTGACCCTGATTTGATCTTGACCTTGACCTTAACCTTGACCTTAACCGTTGCCCGTTTTGCCCGCAGGCCGTTGCCCATTTTGTCCAAGGTCGCCTTGGGAACCGCCCGCTCGAGCCTCTTCCTCTCGTGTTTCTGTGCGGGAGCCTGGTGAGTACTGCGACGCAGCACTAGGTCTATGCTGCGATTCTTGGATGATCCCTTAAATGCGTGCCCCGTCATTCCAGCGCTGCTTGATGCCGGAACAAAGCGATGAGTAGTTTGCAAAGATTCGCCTATTCTCACTTGCAATCGGATCGCGGTTAGCCAACAGAAAAGCAAAGTCACTATTGGAAGCGGCAACTATTTTTAGGGCCTGTGAAGAACAAACAGCTGACCTAATTTGTCAACTGGCTAATGCAGGTTGTTTACGTGTACAATTCATCAAGCCGCCGGCTGGTGTGGACCCAGTACTCTGAGAGCTGGCGCAGTAAGTTCCCAGTGGCTCGCGGCGTGTTCATTCCTTTTTCTGGTTTGATGCTCGGGAAGTTGATGTTCGGGAAGAGAGAATGATGTGCCCATTGCATCGGCGCAGATGTATGCAAAGTATTGATATAAGTGGTCGAACAGAAGTAGCATTTCAGAAAGCGCACCGAGAATGAGACCAACTTGAGTTGCCGTGAGGGGCGCAGAGGATTGTCGAAAACCAAGCCGAAACAAGGGTTAGCAGAAACGTCGGTTGAAGCACGTGATCCCTCTTTCTTTTCACGGTCCGCAGTACGGACTCGTTTGTTCGCTCGACCACTCTTTACTGATGTTAGTCAATTCCGCCAATTCCGCATTGTTCACTGGCCATTAGATGTTGAGATGAGCATGTTGGGTGATTCGTAAGCTGATTTGTAAGGTAACAGCGCTGACTTTTCTTAATTATGTCCGATAAGTCTCCCTATATCAATGTTGGCGAACGCGAGCCATGCCAAAACTTTCCCCCTTCGCAATTTCCGCATCCCCGTCAAAGATTCCCTATCTTGCAAGGCTTTCAAGCTATGCGCATTGATTGGCTGAGTGCTGCTGCCCCCATTGCTGGCTTTGCAAATCCCTCGTCTCAGACTTCCGCACCTCATTCATCATCAGTCCACCCGTTTTAGAATCCCTGGTCTCTTCTGCACGGTCGAGCTTGCCTTCTTGCGTCCCTTACCGCAAAAGAAAATCTCGTATCCTTCGCTGCGAACGAGTTTCTCTGCAGTTGTATCAAAAGAGCAGGCCACAGTGAAGCTAACCCAAAAAGCAAGCGGGAAGAGGTGGCTCAAAACGGAGACTAAGGTGTTTGCCGCCCCTTCACATCATCTCGCACCGCAATTTCCGGCGGTCGTGCTGAAGAAGGAGCCGCCAAATGGAGCTCAACTTTGAGCCCCCAAGTCGAACGCGATTGATCTTGGATCAAGTCCAAGCAAAGCAAACCCCGAGTGTGAATACGCTAACCCGACTATTTCCGTACTACAGTTTTTTGCGGTTTGGCGGTCCTCCTCGCGCAGAAGAGCCGGCGGATGGAGCTCGCGCTCTAATGCCCAACGTCAAACGCACTGACTTTCAACAGAACCCTGGTCAACAACAACCTTCTCTAAGCGCAGGTTTGATCGTGCTGCAGTTTCTGGCGGGTTGTGGGGTCTTCTTCAAGACAAGAAGAGCCGGCAGATGGAGTTAACTTTCACCCGGATTTCAAAATCAAAGATTTTCAAAACATTCTTAAGTCAAGGCTGTTTTGTCCTGATTTCCACTAACCCCACCCTTAACCATGCCGCAGTTTCCGGCGGGCCTGGCGGTGCTTCTCGAGAAAAGGAGCTGGCAGATAGAGCTCACTCTCACCCGTAAGTCTAAGGCATCCATTCTGAATTGACGTTCAGTTTGTGCTAACTTCACCACTAACCCCACCCTTACTCATGCTGCAGTTTCCGGCGGGCCTGGCGGTGCTTCTCGAGAAGAAGAGCCGGCGGATGGAGCTCGCGCTGTACTGCGTCGCGCGTGCGCTCGAGAGCTTCGCGCTGTGCCTCGCGGAGTGGGGCTGCGTCCCGCGCGCGCAGATCCCGAAGCGCCTCGACGTCATGCTCTTCAGCCTGGCCACAGCCGTCATCATGCACTGCTACGCGCAGGTAAACAAAAGACTGTGTTTTTGGGCGGGATATTTGTCAAAGTCTCGTGACCCAATCTCTTTTCTCTGGAGTCCCAAGAACAGATTGTCTTCTGAGAGCCTGGCTACAGCGGTCACCATACACTGCTATGCGCAGGTAAACATTGGATTGTTTGTTTTGGCAGGGATGTTTTGTCGAGCTCTTTCTGATTCAACTTCTCGTTTTTAAAGGAACTAGGATAGATTCTCTCTTCAGCCTGGCTACAGCCGTCATCATGCACTGCTATGCGCAGGTAGATTGGTTTACCCCTTCAGACCCGAAAAAAATTCCGTCAGCCTCTTTTGAGTCGAGTCCCGTCTCTAAGTAAAGAATCTGTGTTAGTAGGCCGGCCACAGCGAATCATTGCGTTCTACTATGAGTAGGTACATAAGGATTACCGTTCCATCTACCTCGAGGGATCCTTGCCAACGTGTTCTGGGTCAGTTTCCTGGTTTGGACGGGAGGTTATGTGCTTCAGCGTGGCCACCCGTCATCTTATCCAATTCTGAGTATGCGGCCTTTTATGAACCTTTTATGAGTCAATTCTCTGTCTATGGTGTTGTTTTAGAGCATGGCCACTTGGGTATGTTAATTATGCGACACGCAGGTAGGCTGTGAAGGTTGAGGTTGAGTGTACTTGATAATCTGAATGGCATTCTTTGTAGATCAGGCGGTCCTGCAACAAACTAACTTTTGTCCTGTTTATAGACGTACTCTCGTCACTCGTGGCCACCGTGTCAAAAGTGTCCCGACCCACCTGCTCGTCCTCTTTTCTCAGAATGCTCCCTTCTTGAGTATCGAAGGAGTTGCGGGACACTGCGGTTGCACTGCGCAAAGTAAAGTCGCCGGGATTCCCCACGACATTGGTCGGTTGATTTACATCGTTGCCGATCAGGCTAAGCTCCAAGATGTCGGGCCCCTGAAGCATCTGATTCGAGCGTGCCTGCTTTTCGTTTTTTGACGGGGGCTAAGCCTTGTCGTCCACCGGCAGGAACGTGACGTCTTCCGGTCCAAGTATCTGAACGTCCTCGACTTCGTGTTCGGGATCCCGGGCGTCATCAACTCGTGCGGTGCGTCCGACTGTCCGGTGGCCAAAGACGCCACGTCAACTGCGAAGGCGCCACCTAGCAGCTCGGCCGACCACTGAAACCTTGTATAAGATGACAGGCGATTATCATCGTCCAACTTAGGTCTCGGACGTCAAATTAGGTGACGTCGACTAGTTTTAAGTGCACGCGAAACGATTGGCCGAAGTACATAGAACATAGCGGAATGGAGCAGTGAGTTGGGTACAAGGATTCTCCATGATCATCCGCTGGGTTGTTATATGGCGACCTAGCTGCGCTGGCCGTGTTGCAATCTGTACAAACGTAGTAAAGTAGACATGGTACCAGTGCTGCGGTGTCCATGGTGGAGCATTCTCTGCCAATATGGGACCGTTTTATAGCGAGACAGCTTGTGTTTTTAGTAACAGAGATCATCGGTCACGCTTGAAAGGGAATTTGCAGAAGGGTCATGCAGTGCCATCCTCTGTCATTCATCTGGGACAGTATGGTCTGTGTGGCACTGACGAGGGTTGCCCATGAGGCTATTGAGATCCTCGATTAATTGGACCTTCAACTTTCCAAAGTTGAGCATGGCGACAGCTTGATTATCGCTGTCAATACTTTTACTGCAGTGATTGGCTAGAACGTCTAGAGTCCAAGTTTGGGAAGGGGCAGGGCCATATACGCCATGGGTGCTGCATGCAGATTTGATCGTCGGGACGCGGTTTAGGTAACAAAATATAATCTAGATCTGCGCCCACTATCGATCCGCGGAGTGAAGCTGCACATGTATGGCGGGCCCGGATCGTGACCCATGAAGTTTGTAGATAACAAACCCCTCGAAAACTATATATATGACAATCGGCCAACTGACAGGCTTAGTATACTTTAAAAATCGACCGATCGAGGCTGGACATAATTCATCCCTTCCGACAAGTCCGAGGCCCAACCTGCATATCGCCGTTAGCTTGCGAGGTTCGGCGATAATAATATCATGGTCAAGCGGATTTCTAGTGAGTCCAGATGGTGCAGCATAGGTGTATTGCCCGATGCTCTTTTCGGATGATGCTGATCTGCATCGCATCACCCCTCGAGTGGAAGTTTTGGGCATTGTCAGTCTTTCAATGGCATATAGCTCTGCCTTTTAGAAAGATCGGCAACGCCGTCTGCACTCCATTTTTGGATTTACTCGCAGCTCAGATTCTTGCATTACATGCATTTCGACTGTAAAGTGCACTCAACCTCCATAGGCGAGGCATATCTACTTCATCCAGGGCCGCCATGTGCACTTGACAGTAACTTCTGCTCTATTAGAAAAGCGGGTACTTTTATGAAAGGTACTGCAAATGGCAACAACGCCGGCATGCGGAGGCACATAATCAACGCTTAGGATGTGCTGAGAAGAGTTGCCAATATTTGATACGCGTGCTCAAGCAAAAGGGCGCAAAGCAGCTGGCTTGCATGTGCCTGCTGTTTGAGCGAAGTCCTGCTAAGACAAGGGGAAGCCACCGCCTGAAAATTCGGCATTCTGCAGAGGAGAAAGGAAAGGATGTTTGTCAGGTTGGCTGGCCGAAAGTCAAAAACAAATGCACAAGTGGAGATGTCGAGCTTGCTGCCGGAACTTTGTACCAAGAGCAAGTTCACAAAGAAGCTACTTCGAGGAGAGGCAGTGTTTAACGGGTCGCTGAAAGTTACTGAGGCCATCGTTATCAACGTTGACCATATTTTGTCAAGTTGAATGGGACTAGCTAGTAATTCGCAGAGCATTGTACCAGACTGCGTGCACAAGTCCCCAAACAAGTTTATATGTGCTGGCGAATAAGCAAAGAGTTTTGACCAGCGACCAACAAACGATGCAGAACGTCAGGGATCTGCAACGCAGATCCCAGGATGAACATGACCCAGTTTTTGATCACGAACAGATCGAATGAATCTCGTGACCCTATCTGCAATGTGGGTGTACTTGAGACTGAGAACGCTGAGACTTGAACGACTTCGTGAATGTAGAAACAGAATGTAGAAATAAAGACCGTTCGATTTGGCCGTAATGCTATACTTTGAACAGCGATCAGAAAGTCACATCAAAGATGTGGAAGACCAGCGAGACAAGCGAAACGTGTTAGCAAGTAGACCCTCACCGGAGGAACAGCGAGCGATGAAGTCCAATCCGATGCGCTCGTGGGCAACAGGCCCAACGAGTTCAACTGTTCCGCGCAGAAACGGACCAAAATTAGAGAGCATTCTTGACGAAGTTGCATTAGAAGTCAAAATTCGATTTTCGGTCTGTGCATCACCATCCACAGTGTCCGTCTTTCAAGCGTCGCACTCTTAGGAGAGTAGCAAGACGTTGATAGACTACGAAAGACGCGTCCATATGATGCATGCGACGAAACAAATCACTGAATTCCACCTAGTTGATGAAGATGCATCGGCTCTGTGCCCTTGCAAGGTCCAAAGGAGACTGCTCTATTCTTCTCGAACTATGAACGAAAGCGATTTGAGTCTCACCTTCCACAAAGCGATCCCCATTCCTAGGAGCTGCAGCCCACAGAACGCTAGCCGGGGGAGCAGAACGTCCGTTCTCGCGTCCTTGAACGGGAGAAAGACTGCGAAGGCGCCAACAGTGCCACGTCAGCACGAGCGGGTTCTAATATTCGTCAAGCTGCAATCATGCGAGCAATCTGTGTTGACCTTGAAAGAACGGAAACAGTGTTGAGAAGAACCTAACTGTAAGCAGACAACGCACATGCTTGGCCGCATACTAGGCCCGCATGGGCTGCCCGTGCCAGAAGAGAAGAAAGCAAGCCGGCTTGCAACCAAGGCATGGATCCCTCAGATCATGTCGAGAGGAACGACAGGATAAGCGGAAGATTATTCTGCGTGTTGCAGCGCACGTCCTGAAGGGGCTGCCAGATGCCAGTGGGTTGACAGTATCTTTCAGTAAGGAGGACTTCAACACTTTCAGAAGAGAGAATCTGAAGACTTGAAGAAAAGAGAGAAGCGAGGCCGGCGAAAAGAAGGTAAGCAGGAATAGAAGAACGAGGTCAAAGAAAGCAGCGCGCTCTCACTCTGCGCAGAGCCCCGGATGGCCTGCATGGGCTGCCAGATGCCGGTGAAGGTCATCATGATGCTGAAGATCTGCACCGTGCTGCCGCTCATCCACATCATGAACGCCATCATGCCAATCTGCTTCAGGGGCGACCCCGCAACCTCCCACGCTTTCTGCAGAGGCAGAGTGGCAATGTGAGCAGGGGCAGGATGATGTCAGCGGGGGCAGGACAGAGTTACAAAGGACCTTGATGGCGCCAGAAGCCAATGGTGGTAGAGTTACAAACTGGACTAAGATGCCGACATATTGCACATGGTCTCAAATCGGCCAGTGTGTTGGCAAGTGGTCTGACTGTGGATCAAAGTAGGATGATATCCATGTTGCCGGGTCGGGGATGGTCAGACCTGAAGCGCTATGCGGCAGGGACTTTAGTATGTTGTAGCGACAAACTTTGTCTTTCAAGTCTCCGAGGGGTGGTGGTCGGCATCCTCATTTAGAGAGCAGACCTTCTTGCCGGTCGTAACAATGCGCAAAGACCTCAGTTGCGAGTCCGGCAGAGCCACTCTGGAACTACTTAGTCACCTTCACACTTTGCTCACCACCTTACTATGGTGGGGGAACAAAAGGAAATTACAGAGCACGAATGGAGTTTTCAAAACCTGCTCTAGGCTCCTCCCAGTACCTCCTGGTTCTTCCGAGGGTACACCACTTGGAAAAAGCAATCTATATTTGAAAAAGGGCAGTAAACGCCACCACTGTGCTCAATCATCGAGTCTTTTTGGGCAGTGCAAGTGGTCACACAAAAGAGATGCAGGGCACTGCATAGCGGAACATTCGGCTTCAACTTATGCAAATGATACTCTCTCAATTCAGGTAGGATACCACCCTTCGAGCCATGTGAAACAAACCGCTGCAAATGCAACATGACAAAACTGCAACTCTCACCGTTAGTTTGAACATGTCGGGTGCATTCTTGTCCTTCTTTCCCACCGCACTTGAATCTTCCTGCACAATCAAAGTCGCACATTGGATCCCACATTAAAGCACTGAAAAGCTTGTGAGATTCTTGTGCAAGAAGCAGTTAGGCAGGAGAAAGCAGGGAGAAGCAACTCACAACACATGAGGCAGGACGTGTACAGAGAAACATCATTTGCTCATCATTCGCTGAACATGAAAGTTTTGAATAATTGCCTCGACAGGGGTTGGCCTACCGCTGGTTCAATAGCATGCTGCCTGTTGTATCCCAGGGGCTCTGGAGCTGATCTGCTACTGGACGGGCCTGTGTCACCAAAATCCAGAGCCCACTTTCGGGCCTTTGCTGCCATCTGCGGCGTCTTCACCTGGGTTCAGCTATCAAGAGACCGTCAGCAAAGGCGTTGGAACGTAAGCCTTAAGAATGAGCAGGAACTCAATCTGCCTTGAAGGAAGACGCAAAAATATTATCTACTCTAGCTTTTCTAGATGGAGAGAGATCCTTGGTGCGCTCAAACGCTGTCCAGTATTACTAATAG
>DF237284.1:52885-103371 GCA_000708835.1 Klebsormidium nitens
TGAGGCTGGCAGTATTATAATTCCTATATCATTATATCTCACAGACTCGGAGTTTCTGTGGTGGCACGACCTGTGCTCATGAAGTCCTGAAAACCTGGTGTTAACCTGTGTTAACCTCGTCGTGTTAAGGTACGATGAGTGGGGCAGATGCAAGGAAGACGGGGTTAATTTCGTACAAACCCAGAAGGGTTTATGCCGTAGTTTACTGCCAAACCCACCATCAAACCGGCTTCCACTGATGCCTAGAATTGGGCAGAAGCAAGCTTTTCTGAAGACTTCAGAAAACTTCACTGTCTTCAGTGAAGTTTTCAACTTCAAGTTCAACGAGCAATTCACGTTCTGCAATCCAATTTCCATTGAAGATGGACTGCATGATCCGATGGAATTGGGTCATCTCAAGCTGGGCTATCCAAGCACGCCCTTCCTATAGTCTCTTGTGTAATTGAAATTTGAGCAACTCCAGTTGCGTAGGAGGTCAGAGATGGATGGCCAAAAGAGGAAGCGAAGGAAGAAGGGGAGGACGCATCTCAGCACACCAAGGAAGCAGGGAAGGAAAGGACGACATCCTGTGGCAGAAGATGCAGACATTCTGGATCAGCAGGCAGTAGTCCTGGAGGCAAACAATGATGAATGCAGTAGCGAGCCCGAATCTTGCAGCATTTCAGATGGTGCTTTTCCAGGGGAAGACACCCCGTTTATGGGGGGAGCCAAGCCGCAGGTCCTGTCGGGGGAAAGCGAGCCTATTGAAAAGATAGCCCCGTCCAATCAGGAGGGCATTCAGAAGCAGCAGGGAAGTGAAGAGCAGCGACAGGAGCCAGAGCAGGAGAGACAGCTGGGGCAATCAGTGCAGAAGGTTTCGCTTCCACCCCTTCCAATTGCCCCGCAAGCGGACATACAAATTGCGGCTCTGCCAGGCCATCAGTCACATCAACGGCTCAAGCCGCTGCGTCCGCTTGGGCCAGCTGGTGTGAATGCCCCCCAGTGGCCTGCACACACATTCTGGATGCACGGTGCTCCGCCATATGCACCCTTGCAAAGACCTTTAGATGGCCATCTTCAGCCCCGTGTCCAGATTCTACAGCCAAACCCCTCTCTTCCCCCTGTCATAATCTACCCTCCCCCAATCATGCTATCTCCTCCTCTGGGTCACCTGGGGCCAGGACCGTCAGCGCAGTCTGCAAGCCTCAACATTGATCCGCAGATCCTCTCTACATGGCCCCCACCAAAGCAGCAGACAGCTGCTGCTGCGCACCCTGAGCTTGTAAAACTGCTGACATGTAGCTGCGATAAATCAGGAAATGAGAGGGGGGCCACTCAGACCCCGGCGGGGGATGCCACGCAACCTGCCAAAAAGTGCGCATGTGATGTCTACAAGTTCTGCAGACAGGTGGGGGCCTTGCCCTTGTCCGAAGACGTCGCCGCTGCCCTTGCAGCCTTTCAGCACGATGACACAACGAGGGGCCGCAAGGAGGAGGCTGTGCGGTACTTTCTGTCCCAGGTGATGCGCCAAGTTCTGGGGTTCAACGTTCCTTTCCTGCACAAGCTCTGTGCCTTGGCTGAGGCAGCCAACGCTCGCTCGCAGTGCGAGGCGACCAAGGGGGCTGGCTTGTCCACAAGGACCGAGTCCCTTTGCAACCTGGTCACGACGTGCTTGCCGCTAAAGCCTGCAACGTCAGCAGAACGAGCGCTGGGGACTGTGTTGCTTCCTCTAGAGTGTGTTGCTGCCAGTCCCTTCATATTCAAGCTCTACAAAGAGCTCAACATGAGCAAAGGGGCCCAGAAGAGAGCACCCACTTAGCTAGCAATTTGATACAGACATGTCAAAAGGTCGACTTGTGTCTGGAATCGATCTCTCGTTAAGAACTCCAGATATGCAGATCTGGAACTTTGTAAACTAGGTACATAAGGCTGTTATAGTAGGACGGGTACTGAATTCTGTGTGTTAGATCCTTACAAGGGCATGCAGCAATTCTTGGACGACTAGCTGCGGTGACATATCATGCTCCGGGCCCATCATGCAATGTATGATGATTGTATGCCTCTTACAGACCGTTGTCAATCCACACATCTGTAGGGTAAAAGCCGTGTCACACTGAGCATGTGCAGCCTGAGTTACGCAGCTGATTATATAGAGTTTATGTTTAGCTTATCCGTCCCAAGTTGGCTAGCTGTCATCAAAGATTGTCTGATTGCAATAGTTCTGGTCAACACCAGCTATCCGACTTAGGTAGTCGAGAGTGAACTTCCTCTTATATGTCCTTCTTGCCATGACGCCACAATCCGGGCCCAAGCCCAGTACATACAGCTAAAGGGTGGTCACCATGGTCTGCTTAATTCATGCATATCAAATCGTCATACACGATATGTCTTATGAGGACCTACAGACAGTACGTACGGTATATACGTGTGCAACACGAAATATATAGTCTGGAGATTGTACCTACACAGCCGGGTACTTGAAACTAAAACATTGAAGGTGCCACCACGAAGTTGCATCAATGATGCCGCCACAACCAATCTGCTTAAAAATGGTGCCAGAATCATCGATCATATCTGATGCACAGTGACAGGGCAGGCCATCATATATGTGCAGATATGATCAATTGTCTGTGGCCGCGGCTTGTAGTTGCGGCAGTGGATTGGAATGGGCATTCATGATTGATTTCACATGGAAGCGACATGACAAATGCAAAACATAATCGACAATGACCAACGTCGAAAATTATGCCCACAATGAAACAGCCGAGGCCACCACATGGGCACCACATACGGGCCCGGCGCAACGACCTCAATGTCTACCCCGCCAAATTGGACGTTCTCAACGAGGGTTAATTGCGGCCAAAACGATCTTAAGATAGCAATCTCAAGCAGCTGCTGTGCCCTTTATGGTCTCACGTGAACGACCTGCTATGAACGTGTTCCAAAGCAGCGCTGAGATACTTTCCTAAGGTGACGCAGGCTGGAGCTCCTCCATTGGCTGACGTGAGCTTAAGCATGAGAGCTCAAACATAACGTGAGCTTTGACCTTCTGCAATGTCAGTGTATTATGGCCTTGACAATCAACAGATTGTGAAGATCTCAACATGTCAAACACATTAAAGTTACAGATCGGCTTACTTGCTTCCTTTGTCCTCCTTCCATAGCTGCCAAAAGTATCCCCCTTCACCACGATACCAGACAGCCAGACGCGAAGGGGGCACGCCAAGTTTGTAGGCCATGATAATAAATTGGTTTGTTAGCTGCAGGCGGATCGTGTATGTGTCAGCGCAGACGAGAAATAAAAGAGTCGTCTCATAGGGTGGTCACATTTGAGGCCGCGACGACCCTTGGGGCCGGAATTCCGGCCCTCGGAGTGGCAAATCCACCCTCGGGGCGGAATTCCCACCCTAAGGTTCGGGGTCGCAACAGCTTTAGCCGATCCAAGACCTCCGAACTAGGGTGGGTTCGCTCAATATACCGTCGCGACTTGAGACTGCACAAAGCGGAAAGTTCTAGCTGTCCAGTCGAGTGGCCCCAACTGCAAATATGACCGAAGTGGGTTTCAAGGGTCGGTGCGCACCCTTCGGGTTCGGTGCGCCGGTTTTCCGAGGATACAGATGTGACCACCCCATCAAATGTGCCTTCAAATCTTTGAGCAGAACGAGAATAACTGAATACGAAAGGAAGTAACCGGCTCACTGCTGAGTCGTAAAATTCCCTGAATTGAGTGGGAGGAAGTGCAGGAACGTCGAGGCAGACCAAATTCAAAAACACGGCTCTGACATGACATTCCAATGACAGACAATGGAATCTCCACAACGAATCTGTTCCACTCGATCAGAACCAGTAACAGCAAGCAAGCAAGAATCTGCAAGCTAGACGCTTTCTTTCAAAAAGCCCGCAGATAAGCATTTGCACAATACGAAAGGTTCTATACAAAGGGAGTAACGAGACAACGCTCCGCCACTTCGTGCGATTCAGATCCACGTAAACTTGTCACGAAATGGACCTCATAAACGAGCGAAGCGCCCAGATTTGAAAGCGGCCGAAGACACAACTTACCGTTGTTTGTAGGACACCTTTCTTCTCCCATCTTCTCGCCGATGCTGTGATGGTCGCATCTATCAGCGTCGGTTGGCTGAGCTTTTTAAGGTCGCGAACCTGTAGAGACACGTAGGATACACGGGCTCACAAAGGGCCTCGGTAAACTTCCACCTGGCTGGCTCCTTCGTCTCGCAGACTGGTTTAGAGTACCATACAGGGTCGAAGATGACTCAACGGAAGGACTGATACAAAGGAGATGCTGCAAGAAGCTCCTCGTGGTGACTTATAGCATCTGCTCAGGCCTCACTAAAGATGCTTTTCAAAGCTGCTTCTGGCAATGTCAGTACTTTAACGCAACGCCCTCTTCGAGCTTAATTCGGGGTGGGCATAATGGCGACAGCGTGGAGCTGTTATGGGAGAAAGTGACCCGCCTCACCAACTGGTAGTCCTCCATGAGGGGCATGTCGCGGTAGCCTCCCACCTCTTCAAACAGGCGGCGGTGGACAAAGATGCCCTGATCTGCAGCACATGATTGCAATGACAGTCAGGTGCCGTCACAACGTATCTCGAGCAGGGCACTTAACCACGAAAGACAAAACCACCAGAGTGAACGTGTTCCGTGGGTTGACAGTGTTCCAATCTTGGCCCGACAAAATCCATGGTCGAGCCTTCAGCGATTTTCTGAGGGGCATGGACGGAATCAGGGCTTGAAGCCCGACCTAAACGACCGTGTGAGCGAATGTTTCCGACCTTGAATCTATCTCAAATACTACTCAAGGTATTCACACAAGGAATTAGGCAAACGCGATCGTGATCAGTGCTCGTTCGTACGCAAAGCAGACAGCGGCTTGCCTCCGTAGGGAAGGTGTTTCCACCTGGTTCGCATCTCGACCCCCTTCTCCACCATCCGGAGCCCTGCGCCAGGGCCGTCGAGTGCGATCTTTGTGAAAGCTCCCCAGCCCGGGGGGGAAGGAGGTCTGCTTCTAGCCATGCCTGCTTTGGTTTGTGGGAGGGTGGCTTCTGGTGGAGGGGATGGTGACCCTGTGTCTGAGGGGCACATGGCATCCAGAATAAGGCTCTGGTACCTGAAGACCAGAATGTTACGAGGTCAGGCACAGTTCTGGGTTGAGAAAGAAGGTGGCTGATTGTTTGCAGTAGTTAACTTGACCCGTAGCAGGGTTAAGTTGCGGAACAGCGGAGTGTAAGTTTTGTGGCTAACGCATACACCCGTTGCCCATCTTTCAAAGTGGTACTCAGAGGGACCACGGCATTCACGAAAAGACAGCCCAAAGAAGCAAAGTAATTAGGACCGAAGTTTCTCGTGGGACCACTCTGCCTTGTATTTTAGGCCCTTGAAGAGTTTACTCAAGCACAATCGCTTCACTTTTCCGATCGCTTAGCTTTTGATTACTTCATTGGCTTTTTGATTGGCTTCCTGCGGATCAACTTGACCTCTTCGAACCTCAGCCACTCACCCTGGGGGAAGAACACAGTCGCTATGCAGAAAGAGCAGCACATCCCCCTTTGCAACTTGGGCCCCCGCGTTCATCTGGGCCGACCTGCCTTTTGGTGCTTCAATAACTCGTGCACCCATAGACTTTGCGATCTCGCGCGTCTTATCCGTAGAACCCCCATCGACAACAATGATCTCTGCCGCACGTTCGGCATCTTTGGGGCTTCGTGCACTGTAGAGAAAGAGAAAGCCAACATCAGGAGTTTTAGAAAGGAGGGGCAGCATGAGCAACTTAGTACTAGTACGAAGGAAGTGGTTGGAGACTGCACTAGTATGCGGTACTGAGCCCTTGAACACCTAAGGAGACAACTCGAGTTCAAACGCCCCCAGGACCCACCCACAATACAATTAGCTAAAGACAAGGATTGGCATTATCCACTTTCCATTTAGCAGATGCTGTGTGCTCCCTCGCTAGAAGTCAACAAGATTGCAATGGAACACACTTTTTGATTTTAAAGTTCCCACCACCATTTGTATCGAAGTTCCCCCACTGTGACAACATGCCCCTGCAGGAACCAAGGAATAGATCAGAGAGCAGCCAGATGTTGCTTTCCCACCTTTTTAGTGCACCGCTGATGTTTGCCTCCTCATTGAAAGCTGGAACAATCACTGAAAGAGTCTCGCAGCTGCACTCTTCCTTGGCTTTCTCCTGCTTTTTAGTGGCCTCATTTCCAGTTCCCTTGGACCGCCCCAAGAACGGAAAAACGAGCATGTTCACTATTGGAAGAACACCACCCCATTCATGGTGAACTCTACGAGACGCAGTCTGAGCAGAGAGGCTACTCGATTGACAGGTAAAGGGGTTGAAGTTTGCCCCAACACCCTATCCAATCATCAGCAACTACTGGCTTCCCTGCAAATTGCTTGCTGAGTGGTTGATGCAGAGCTGTTTGATACAACTCATTGTCTCTCAAGTTTTCCAGTAAAGGAGACTGGGGGCCACATTTAAAAACTAATGCTGGTGCCACCAGACGGCACTGCGCGCTTTTCTGTCAGCTCTTCAAAACAAGTACATGTGGGACTGACGTTGCTTGCAACAGATCGAGCTTCAGAAGCATCTATCCTTGAAGAGCCACAAGATTTTGGAAGGTCGCCATTCCACTTGGCCAGTGCTGCAGAATGTCCTGAAAGGACTTGGCAGACTCACTGTTGAAGGTCAACTCGGACAGTGTCAGCATTTTGACCACTGTATAATTCATTCATTCATTCAAACTTGAAAACTCGCAAGATTGTTCAGAAGTTCACTTCGACTTGGACAAAGTGCGCAGTGTGGCAAGTTTGGCAAGAAATGCCGTTTCAGCAACAATAATCAGGTGTGGAGAGAAGGGAGCACAAAGTAGGATGCTGTACTTTGCTGATTGACAGGTGCATAGCTCACGGGCTGCATATACCTAGCTGGTTCTCTGATGGCTGGCCAAGTCTGTTCCTGACATCAGCAGCAAAGTTGCAAACGAAAGATGGGGTCGAATGTGCTCTTTCGGTGCATTGGCCTCAACCAACCGAAGCAGGTCTCTTTCGTTGGCAAACAAGATTCCTGCATTGCAGAAAGATGCATAGATGCATGTGCTCCGTCTTCTTCACATTCATTCTTCTGTGGCAAGGCAAGGCAACAGACATCGCACGTCAACCGCAGGTTAAAGAATGTTTTTGAAAACCACGCTTTCAACAAAAACTGGGAAAGCAGCCCCTCTGCATTTAGTTCCAAACATGATATATTACGGCCAATGCATCTGGGCGATGGTGGCTTGGAAAGTTCAGTGCATAGACCGGGGAGGCGGAGGAGGGGCCGGCGGCGGCAGGTGCACGTATGTGCAGGGAATGCTTCGGACGCCGACGAGAAGCCACAGATCAATGTGAGCTTCTGCACTACAGTTGCAAAACCTCTCCTCTAGAGGATGAGGTGCGAGGATAGCGATCCTACACACTGGAACCTATCAACAGTCTGCTCATTTGAAACAGTGGGGCAGGTAACTAAGTGAGCCGGTCTGTTTTTCTAGAAAGTTGGCACAACGAAAGCATTCCTAGGACTCCCAATTTAAAACCTTGGACAGCTTCTGTGGTGGTGGTACAGCTTAGTTGTGTGGACTGCAGACAGACCGGCTTGACAGTCTTTCTAATGGCATAGTGGAAGTCGCAGTGTGGGAGGAAGTCTACAAAACGTGCACTTGCCCAGGCTGCTCAAGAAGTGCGTTCAAGGTCTGCCATGACCAAGAATTGTCACATCAAATCACTTCTATTCCTCAAGGCCAGTGTCCCAGCGGATCAGTATATCCCGCCAAGGCCTCATCAATGTCAGGATTCTGTATGAAGTCTAATCCTTCTGATGAGTTTTCTGTGCTGGCGGACCCCACAACTCGAGAATCTTTACGTTGCTCGCAGGGGAAAACAAAGCGAGATATGTTGCTGGAGTACGTCAAGAACGTGAAGCCGGAGTTCATGGATCTCTTCGTCAAGGGCACACCAGAGACGGTATGCAGACTTGCCTACCGGGACATTCATCATTTGAAGGCAGATTGTGGCGCTGCTGAAGCTGTCATTTGATAAGGGAGAGCGCGTACTACGTACTGTCTCCTGACTTTGTAGGCAATCTGACCCAAAACGGACCTCTTGATCCCTTGTCAACTGGCTAAGTATCTGTCAACGCCCTCTTCATCTGAAGTCATTGACAGGTCTGGAGTCATAAACGCACTCAGATGCATATAAAGACAAGCCCCAAACCAGACTCCTACTGATCTTGACCCAGACCCTTTGACTCGGGATATCCAGATTGGACGTGCTGGAATTTTGGAGACCACTTCAGGTAGTTCAGGTCATTGCCTTGATTGTTGCAACCTTCTCAACATGTACTCACATCACTATGAACTAATAATCTCATAAATTTACTTTTGCCAGGTCGTGGACGCCATGCGACAAACGGTGACCAACATGCTCGGCACGCTGCCCCCACAGGTGAAATTCGTCTCACTTCTCTTTAGGTCCTTTCGTTTCTGATGCTGCCCTTTTCGCCAGTGTTATTTCAAAGGGGTGTGAACAAGCCAGAAGGTTCTGCTATGAAGATTGTGCTAGAAAACGACCTTGCAGTGAAGAGAGGGCGTGGATTTTGGAAGAGCGAGACCTGGTAGTGTCATTGAGTCTGCATCGAGAAAGCACATGACTTTTTTGGAACTCTGAAATTTTTGCATTAGTACTCTACATGCATGCCACTGCAAACGTTTGTGCTGATTCATTCAAAGCTCTCTAGGCGCTTTCATTATGTCTTCGTGCATCTCGAGAAATGATCCAATCAGGCCTTCACAGTCCTGTGATCTTCTATGCCAAGGACCCTCTTCATTGCCCTAGGACTTTCACGACGACCATCCCTACACCGTCTGCCCTCTTCTAACGAGGCCCCTTCTCCTTACAAAGGCGACATCGTACTTGAATGTTCTAGAAAAGTCTGCTCGAGTTCCTCGCAACCTCTTCGCTAGGTTTGCACCAGAGCTGTTCTTTGTTGCGGGGTCTTCCAGGTGACAATTTGCGACGTGGCGAGACCCCGGCGCAGATCATGTACAGCGTACCGACATCCTGGGCCATTGTCGGGAAAATCGAGTGCCAAGCTTTTCGAGTCTTCCAGAAACCCGTTGTTCATTTCATTCCGTTCCATTCCGTTCCCCCGCAGTTCTTTGGAGTGACCATCCTGACGGTGGGCGAGAACCTGGCGCAGCCGATGTCAAGTGTACTGAAACTGCGAGCGAGATCCGAATTCAGCAGATTGTCCGATATTCTTAGGATCCCGCTTGAGTACCTCACGACCTCAATCAGAATGTCCAAAAATACAAGAACTTAAAAAAAATCAAACCTTCAAGGCCGTTCCTCCTGCAGTTTTTCGAGGTGACCATCTCGACGGTGGGCGAGAACCTGGCGCAGCTGATGTACAGCGTGCTGATGACGGGCTACATGTTCCGCAATGCCTACTACCGCATGGAGCTCGCGCACACGCTGGATCTGCAAGCCCTCCCGGACCCAGAGCGCTGCAAAGAGGTGAGCATGGTTCGTTCAGGTTCGTTTGAAGACCTGTTAGACTAACTTAGTTGCTCTCAAGCAAGCTTAGCTGTGCGGTTAGTCAGACACACAGAATGGTTCGCGCACACGCTCCACTTGCAGGCGCTGCCGGACTCAGACCTTTGCAAAGAGGTGAGTAGTATTCGGCTTTGCCGGAAGACCTGTCAGACGGGTCCGTCTTTAATCAAGCTGTTATGTCGCTGAAGATTCGGACGTACGAACTAGGCATGGAGCTTGCACACACGCCGTGGACCTGCAGGCTTTGTCAAACCCAGAGCGCTGCAAAGAGGTGAACAGGGGCTGATTCGAAAGCCGGCCGGAGAAGTGATTCTGTTGACAACAGGCACGTGATGATCCAGGTTTAACACGTCAGAAGGGTCAGACCAAACAGACCGACGGGTCGTACCTGTGAATGTACGGATTTGCACCGAGCGCGGACAGAGGAGACCTGCGCCCTCAGGCTTCGGACCAATGGCTGCCACAGGATCGAGCCGCGAAACATGGAGATTGTAAAAAAAAGCCCTTTGATAAGCGGAATCGCTGAGAATCAGCATCTACTGGTCGTGGTCAGAAAAGGTCTTGCACGGAGAGGAGGGTAAATATGTGAGCGGACAGCGGAGCGGATCAAACAGAACGCAGGGACACCGTGCGGTTGACCAACCAAGTCGGTCATCCTCATGCAGGCGGTTTCGCGGCACGCTCTGGGAGTCCGCACGAGTCTTGTCTCAAGCAGACTTCTTTCCGGGAAAAGGTTCAAGGATCGGAAAAACAAGCACTCTGAACGACATTGTCTCCATTCTTTGTGCAGGTGGACTCGCAGTCGCCTCGGGGGTTCGGACGACCCCTGTGCCCTGGGAATTGGTCCTGAAGTTTTGCACAGATGTAACTCGGAAACCCCCAAGAATACAGAAACAAACCAAAGCCAAGCCACTATGCGACCAGTCAATCGGCTCCTCGTTGAACACAGGCGGACTCGCACTATGCCCCGGGAGTTCAGACGACCCGCGTGTCCGGGAGGTCGTTCGGTGGCACAAGGTGAACGGCTCGAAGACGTCACCCGAAGCTGTGATCGAACAAAGATGCAAAACGACTTTGTATCTTTCAACCACCTTTTCCATATTGTTTGCTTTTCTAACACAGGCGGAGTCGGACTACGTGCCCGGCGTCCAGACGACCCGCGTCTCCGGCGAGGTCGTTCGGTGGCACAAAGTGAACGGCTCGGAGGCCCAACTCAACACTCTCCTCAAGGGGCAATGGTCTCTTTCAAACGAACAGAAGCCGAAGACACTCAATTCGCAACCGTAAACCAGCTTTTCCGTCTCAACACAGGCGGAGTCGCATTATGCCCCGAGGGTCCCGACGATCCGCATGTCCGGCGAGGTTGCTTCTGAATAGTTCACAGAACTTCAAACCAAGATCCCAAATGTTGAATCAAGCAGAACCCAGAGGCAGTGTGCGACCCGTTGACCAACTTTTCCGTCCTAACTCAGGCGGACTCGCACTACGCGCCCGGCGTTCAGACGACCCGCGTCTCTGGCGAGGTGGTTCGGTGGCACAAGGTGAACGGCTCGGAGGCGGTCGCGGCGGGGGAGTACATCGAGATGCTGGAGGGCGAGGTGCGCGGGCTGCGCGCGCAACTAGAGCGGAGCCAGCGGAGCGCCGCGGGCGGGAATCAGCTGCTGGACTACCTTAAGGCGCTGCAGCCGCCGAACCTGCAGGTGAGGCTGAAGGGACGCCGGGGTGCGACGTCATCCCCCTCTTAGTGTTGTAGTGCGAATGGAGGGGGGATAAGTGAGTGGCTATGTGAGGTGATGTTGGGAGTGGTGAGTTGGCGTAGTGGTTGCTCAGGATCTGCAGGGATGATCCTACTCTAGGATTGGCCTCATCGAATCTGATGCTTGGTTGTTTGCACGCTGACGGATGCACACTTCTGAAGTGAGATGTTGCAGCGTGTGGTCGTATTGGCGTTATTGCTCGCAGGACCTTTTTAGAAAGGAATTGCCTGGGTCTAATGTTGAGAGCGTCCTTACGACGCGAAAACCTGACGTTCGAATTGAGCCTGAGGTCGGAGCTACAGTATGTTAACAGGGAAATTACGTTGGAGATATCTCCCGATAGGGATCCGCAGAGGGTCGAATGCTTCCTGCGTTACATGCTGAGCAACTCCATGCTTCTGGTCTTGACTGATCTGCAAACATTTTGCATACACTTTTCTTTCCTTCCTGCAGGAATTGACGAGTAGTGCAGGGGAGGACGCACTAGAAGCAATGAACTCCTTCATCCAGAGGCTGATGGGTATATCAGACTCTGCGGAACTGAAGGTAAGCTATTTTTCTTAGGATAATTTGTGATTCGCTGCCCATCTACGCACTAATGACTAACTTCGAAGGAGCTGACTCGCTTCTCGTCCGTCAGGCCAGGTTCGGTGCTTCGGTTCTAGGTGCTTGGGTTAAGTTTTCGCTCTCGAAAAAAATCACTCAAATTGGCTGAGCGAAGCCTCTCCGCAATACGTAAGTTACTCAGCACCTAAGCCAGCTCTTGCTAATGTGCCTGCCTCTGCCACAACGAGATAAGAACTTTCGGCTCCGGAAACCCAATTGCAGCTAGTCTCGCAGGGGTGTTTACGGAAGAGGGTCTGCTGTTGTCGTTCTTTTGATTGGAAAAGGATTGATGCTTGGAATGCTTGTGATTGCTTCAACACTCACAGGCAGGATAATATATACAGCTGAATTATTGATCATAGCGACCTCCACATTCTTCCTCGGACGAAAACCAATCTCGGGAGCAAAAGGGGGATCACACGCAACTTTAGCCAACCGCTCCTCCGATCATTGCAGGCTTCCTCCTCGGTAACAACGGCCACAGAGCTAGCTAAATTGCTTTATTGGTTGATGGTAGTTGGTTACAGTATCCGCAGCATAGAGGTCCGGTTCGACATGGAAAGAACGCTAGGAGTCCCAATAACTTCGAAACTCGGTGAACTGCCACCAGGGGAAATATTTTGAAAGCCCATTGCACAAAAAATTGCATGCCTTTGCACTATCTGGCAAGCCTCGCAAGTTCTCGTGGCTTCTGGTCCAAGCGGCTTCCGTACCCTAAAAGCTTGAAATAAGTGCAAGGAGCCCATTCGATATTGAAAGCTCAATACGTGTCCTTTCGTGGCATCAGTATATGCTTCTTATTATCACTTATGTGGATCAGCGAATGGTCGTCTTTGAAGCGAGTTTATACAGTCTCAGTGTGGCAAGAAGCAAACTTGAAAGAGAAGCCTGAGCTTCCCCGAACCGATTGAACGCCAGCGTAACGTGGTAGATACTGGACACAAATCTAAAGAATAGTTTGTACTGCGATGGGTTGGATGGTACCATGGCCTACCGTACTTGACGCGGTACACATATCCCCGGGGGATTTAACTCCCGGGGACCGTCATGCATTCACAAACACTTAATCCTGAGCTACCGCGTCACTCGGTACGTAACGGACCCATATCGGCCCAACCCTTATTTGCGGTTCGCCGACAACTTGCCCCCAGGCCACCGGCACCCTAACCAATCATGGCTACCGGCCGTCTGCGCGTCAGTACTAGCCGGTAATTGTTGCTCATTTAGCGTCGGATGCAGTCGGATGCGGTACAACCCTTTAAACTCACGGCACTAGAGGATTTGTCCGTAACATGCCTCATGGATACAGTGGCGCAATTCTTCGAGGATCCGCCCCAGAGCAACCAAGTTCAGATATACTAATCAGAACCACCGGTGCGCATTGCATATGCTGCTGCATAAAAGTATGAACGTGCGCAAGATGACGCGGTCTGCGCCGCCAGATCATACTACTGAATTGTTTAAGACAGCCTGTTCATGCGCATGCTCCTTCATCTTGGATGTGTAACTTAAGTGGAGGAGAATCGCAAATCTGAATCCCAAAAAGAATGGTTCATCCTCTGATTGCGCAACATGTGGACCTTCATATCCGCGAAGTTTGACGTGCCATTGAACCTGAGTACAGCTAGGGTCGTTTTGCTTTGGATGCGATCATTTGGCAACGTCCGACCAGGCAATCTACAGTAGGTAAACCGCATGATTCACTGTGGGTTTAGGAAAGAGGACGTTCGAAACCTGTCTTGACCCTTTACTACACCGATTTGACTACAAAGTTCCGCATTGCCTGTAAGGAAGCTATTGGTCGTAAAGCATTAGGACTTGTCTAAGAAGCTTGCACCTGAGGGCACTGGCCTTACTCTACATTCTACACCCCTTTCCTTCTTGCCCTGGCCGGAGTCTCCCTGTTGTAATCTTTTTCGATCCGATTGAGACGACCTTCAACATCGTCCAGCTTGCCGCTCAAGCGATGGACCTGCTGATCTATGTCGTAACACTCGCCGTCTCGCAGGTCGTCCCAGCTGCAGACCACTGCCCGTTGCTGCGCACGGGCTTGCATGAACGCCAACCCATCCCCTGCATCAACCGTGGAAGCGAAGGCCGCATGCCTCGCTTTCAGAATAGTCATCTGCTCCTTCACGGACTCAATCTCTTCCTTGTGTCGCCGCCTCTCCGACTCCAACTCCTCATCCCGCGTGCGCAGTCTCCCTTCCAACTCCTCGTGCCGTCTGAGAAGCTCTTCGGTAGTCACCATTTTGACGCTAATGGAAGTGACCGTACTCGTGGCAACTGCCAAGGGCGTCGGAATCGCCGCTTGAACAGAGACGGTGGGTGGGGGCGGAGGATGGGTTTGAGGTGCTTTGCGCAACCTGCCGAGCGGAACAGGCCAGGTGGGCTCGGCTGCAGCTACCAACTTGCGGATCACTCCCTCGCCAGTCAGATCATTCTCATCGCGGATCGTCTGCAAGTCGTCTTGGTCCTTCATCCACTTCGTCATCCTGCCGAAATCGCGTGATGCGACCTCCCGAACCCCGTCCTCGCGGGTTTGGGACAGCTCCCCCTTCCTCAGGAAGACCAGGGAGCGCGCCACCCCATCCGCAATCGCTTCTCCGTCCGTTCCGCCGGCCCTCGCAATCCGTTCCGCCCTCCGCCCTTCGAAAAAGTCGGCCACGAACCCCGCTGCCGCGCCCGCCACCTTCGACGCCACGTGCCCGTACCCCGGCACAAGTCCCGCAACCGCCGATGCCGTGAGGACCAGGGCTCGGTTGACCTTGTCCCGCTGCCGTACGACCAGGTTGCTGCACGACGCCTGGGCGCCGAGGAACGCCCAGCTGAGCGCCCGCCGCAGGCTCCCGTAGTAACGGAGCGCACCGGGGTCCTTCGCAATGGTCGCCATTTCCTCCTCCAAGCCCTTCACATCCCCCTCGCGATCCAGCAGCCGGCCCAAGTACTCGCTCTGGATGGGCGTCAGCTCCAGCGCGCCTCCCCGCCCAAGCCCCGCTTCCAGCTGGTGGATCCGCGCCGCAATGTTCTCAATCGGCATTTCGAGGTCCACCGCGTGGTTTCCTCCAAGCACCTCCGTTGTCCCCTGCTGAAGTTCCGTCTCGGCCCGCGATTGCGGAGGCCCAGGCGCATCGCTTGGCTCGAAGGCGCTGCCGGCTGAGTCGCTTGGCGGGGCAAGAGAGGCAGGCTCGAAGTTTTTTATGAAAGGCGTTTGGCTGTCGCTCATATTGTCCGGAGCCCGATCAGCCTCCCCTTCCGTTACCTCCGTTGGGCCTTCAATTTCAACTTCAATGCCCTGCTCGGTGCTCCCCTCCCCGGTTCCTGCTTCGACTCTCGTGTCTGGCAGGGGAACCCCGGGCTCGAGGATTGCAACGGCTGATTCGCCTGATGGCGACTGTTGGCTAGACTCCGATGTCTCATCAGGAGTCGGTTTGAAATCAAGTTGATAGCCCTCACTATCAAAATACCTAAAGTGACGGTTCCACTCTGGATCTGCGCGCTCTATAGTATCCCGCGCCCTCCCAGCCTGCTTCTGGACCTCCTCGCTTGGGCTTGCCAAAAGCCTCGTCAGTGCGGCCAGCGTCCCCGCCTCCGCCAAGATCCTCGCCCTGATACCGGCGTCCTTTCCCAGGGACCCGAGAGCCCTTGCGGCTTGACTCTGCACGGCCTCGCTCCGGCTTCCCAGCAGCTCCATGAGCGACCCCAGCACCCCTGGTACTGCTGCAACACTACTCGATTCTTTGCTGGCCAGGTTCGCCAGAGTCCCCGCAGCGCGGCTCTGCACCGCCTCGCTGGGGCTACCCAGCAGCTTCCCTAGCGCGGCCATCGCCCCCGGCACCGTCGCGACGGTCCTGTTGTCGTCAACCCCTGCCAGATTCCTCAGGGCAAACGCGGCCCTTTTCTGCAACAACTCCGGGCTCGGGCTCACCAGCAGGTGTCCCAGCCTGGACAAGATCCGGGGTTCCGCCAAAAGCGTCCTTCTGATGTCGGCTCTTGCTGCCAGGCTTGCAAGAGCTGTCGCGGCATGCTCCCCCCCATTAGACCCGTTCACTGTTCAAGAGTAGAATACTCCAGGATCAGACACGCACTCTGATTCTAGTCCAGCCAGACGTTGGTTGCAAATAGGTGGCTCACGGAGCGGAACATTGGAGATGAAGCACTTAAGCGAACGTTGCTACATTTTGGTGACACTGTTTCCTGCATGTCTTTAAAGCAGATCAGGAAAGCAAGAGCTTGCTTGACGGGCCAGAAGGGTCGCGCCCCACACCTGGTCAGTAGTTTAGAACGGTCTTAGGGGAATTACGCTGCGAGAGTAGTACAATACATTCAGAATGTTATGTCTTCGATGTCAACTTCAAAATCTCCGAGGTCAGAAAATGACTGAAGTGCCTGAGTGCTCAAACAATTTATGGAGGGCCGATTCTTATCTTCGTCCATCGCCACTCAACAGCAAGGGTCTTGCTTGTGAACACAGCACTTGGCTTTAGCGTGGGATTAAGGCTGCTAGTGATGACTGCATTCACTCAGAAGAAGAAATAGCACCTTAATCCACAGTGTCTTACACAGTGTGCACCTACAGTGTCTTACACAGTGTCTGCAGCTGTTTGGAGGCATGTGGAGGGATGTCAAAGACTCCTTTCTCAAAGGGGGTGAAAAGAAATGTGTGAGCACTTATATCGGTGTTGCCTGCTCCTGATGCTTTGCAGACTCTGTGGAAGAAGCTGCCAGTTTGTTGTCCATTACTATATGTTGCTACACAAGAAGAATGGCCTCTTTGTAAGAGTTGGAACTTACACCAGTGGTACTGCAGAGACTCCACCAGTGCTGCCAGCAACCCGGGTGTCGCCGCAATGCTCTTCTTGTTGTCATCATCCGCCGCCACATTCTCCAAAGCCCGTGCCCCCTGCTCCGGCACGCGCTGTTGGACGCTGCGCAGCAAGTTGCGGAGCGCAGCCAGGGCCCCCGGCACTGCCACAATGCTCCTTTTGTTCTCAGCATTCACTGCCAGGTTTGCAAGAGCCCCCGCAGCATTTCTCTTCACAATTCCGTATGGGTGACCCAATAGCTCCACCAACCCGGCCAGTACCCCCGGAAATGTCGCGATACTCCTCTGATTGTCAGGGTCCCCAGCTAGATGTTCAAGAGTTTTTGCAGCATGCTCCTGCAGATGTCTGTGGCTCCCCAGCAGCTGTCGCAAATCGACCAGCACCCCTGGCAACGCCGCAATGCTCTTCCTGTTGTCGGCCGTTCCTGCCAATCTTGCGAGAGCACGCACTGCCTCTTCCTGCACGGCCTCGCTCGGGCTTCTCAGCAGCTTACCCAATGCGGCTAGCGCCCCCGGCTCCATCCCGATGCTTCTCTGGTGTTCCACGTCCCATGCCAGCAGTTTGAAAATCTCTGCTGACCGTTGCTGCATGCCCCTATTCAAGCTTCCCAGTTGCACCACGAGCCCGGCCAGCACCCCCGGCACAATCGCAATACCCCTCAAATTTCTGAAGTACTTTGCTAATCTTACCAGAGCCTCCGCTGCCTGCTTCTGCAAGTCCTCACTTGGGCTGCGCAGCAGCTTTGCCAGCGCCCCAGGCTCCGAAGCAATGCTTTTCATGTTCTTGGCGTCCGCTGCTAGAGTTGCCAAAGCCTGCGTGGCCTCCTCTTCCCCGCCCTCAGTTGGGCTCCCCAGCAGCTTCACGAGCGCCGCGAATACCCTTGGCCCCATTGCAGCAATCCTCGTCACTTTTTTGTGGTCTGCTGCCAGATCTGAAAGAGCCTTTGCAGCCTGCTTTCGCACGGCCTTGCTAGGGCTTTCAAGCAGCTGTGCCAACGAAGTCAGCGCCCTCGGCACCTCATAGACTTCCCCGTCAATCTGAGCCAGGTTTTGCAGAGCCGCTGCGGCTGCCTCTTGCAACTGTGTATCAGCAGAATCCAGCAGATTTGCCAGTGCTGACAAAGTTCCCTGCATTGTCGCGATGCTTGTCTCATTGTCAGCATCCATTGCCAACCACGCCAGAGCCCACGTTGCAGATGCTCGCACAGCATCATTCCGGCTTTGCAGCAGCTTTGCCACCGTGGCCAGCGCCCCCGGCACACCCCCAATACTCTTTGCAACCTCAGCATTATTTGCCAAACTCCCGAGAGCCCGCAATGCATGCTCCTGCACGGCCTCGCTTGGGCTTCCCAGTACATCCGCCAGCGTGACCACCAGCTCCCGGCACATTAAGGACAGACGATTTGCTGATGTTGTCACTCTTTGCTGCCAGTTTTGCCAGAGCGACAGCCGCTTGCTCCTGCACGGCCTCCTTCTGGCTCCCTAGCTGCTTGGTCAGCAAGGCCAGCCTCTTCTGGGATAGCTTACTAGAGCTTCCCCCCATCACGCATCGTCTCGATTGGTCTCAACAGGCATGCGGAGAGTATGATCAATCAAAGCAGAAGGAACACAGCATCACGGGGCAGCTTGAGCCTTGACCACAATGACTTTGATGTCAGTCTCAAGTTTGGTCCCCTGACTCTGGAGTCTGGGCCTGAGCCAGGCTGAGGCTGGAGTCGGCCAATTTTGAGGGTTCCCTGCATGTGAGGGGATCATCCACGACCAGGTCTGCCTGGTACGTACCGGTCTGTACGATTCAGCGCCCCTCGAGGGGCAGAAGGGGCATATACCGGTAGTGCAGGGGCCGTGCAGACGGTGTGTACCGGCTCTTGACTCCCGGAAAACCCAACTGATGTTCATGATCGATCGGAGGAATCAGGATATGTGAGCTGGCACGCTTGTTCGCTTTCCGGTTGCCTCGCAAACATGCTTGAAGTTCGTACCCTATTACAACCTCTAGCAGGTTGATTGCATGGCAGAACTTATTACAGCCGGTATGTACGTACGTAGCTTGAACTACGCATGTGCGCATGCAATGATTCTTGAGTTATAACATCTTCGCAGCTTGATCGGTCCTATTTGAGTGCAAGAATCTGCATCAGTGCAGCATTTGCAACAATGCCAGCCAGGTGCAGCACACTCGAGCCATAAGCGATCGTCCAAATATGTGCTGCGATGTGGCGAGCAATCAGCTAGAAAGTCAAGAAATACCTAGTCGGGGCTGCTAAAGCTAGCTACCGGAATAAGCTGGTTGCTCATGCAGCACGCCTGAGCGCATTTGCGGTTGTATTGCACGTTCCTTCTTGCAAGCTCATGCACAAAAGATATAACAAGAAGCGAAGCGATCATCCGAACTTCTGAACTTCTCCCGCCAAATATGACGTGCTCACACGACTCCATTCGTTTCGTTTTCTGTAATCCAAAGGACATTGGCCGCAGGGCAGCGAGTCCGGGCCTTGTCATGACGGTCCGCTTTGTCTGTGAGATTGTCGGAGGGGGAACCTCTGCCGCCTTTCTTTGCCCTCAACCGGACACTTCATGTTCCATAAAAGGGAAATGGGTTTGATTGCCTTGCAACGAGCTTGGGTGTGGCCCCAGAATCTGGTGGTGGAAGCCACCGCTAAACGACGCCGGACTCTAGTTGCTTGAAGACGAAAATCTCCTTGACTGCCTCTAAGATGGCCTTGTTGACTTTGTTCGAGTCCGTGGCAGTTGTGGGGACCGCGAAAAACCGCTTGGCGAATTGGCCTGGCGGGTTGTAATTCTCAAAGAGTTGTTGGAACTTTGCTGTGACATACCTGCGCCCAAGCGACACCTGAATCTAAACATCGGCAAGAAGCCAACTTGCAAGCCGCCGAAATATGATTCGGAACGCCCACCAATGCGTTCAACTTAAGCAATCCAATGGAAATATATGTGGAGTCGTATGATGGGGGCTCGGTACACGGGAATGCTCGAGAGAAACTCTACCAAGGTGCAGTTTGCAGAGCATCAGGTCCAAACATTGCTTGTACACTTCGCCCTTAACTTTCTGCTTTAGTAGATGAGCTTGATGATGACCTACCTGAAGGCAACATCGGGGTCGGGAGAGCCGGTGTAGTCTGAGAACCAGGGGCACTGCGTAAGGGAGACCTAGAACAAGCACGAACCAGAAAGCCGTTTGTTAGACTTCTTCCCATTGCAGCTGACAATCTCGTAGGACTGGAGACAGAAACGTGAGCGATCCCGAGACTCGTCAGAGCAGGTAGGCTGTGCCATCATATAATCGACTCATGCGGACGGAAAGCTGATTGGAATCTTCCAATCAACCCCGCGAGGCAGCAGTTATAGGACAAAATCCGGCACCACCGGTCATTTGAAGATACGTCATGCATGCGAGAAGTCCGCAACCTTGTCAACACTTCAAGTGGCGTGAGTTAAGACTCAAATTGGCACTTACTCTCCGGACTTTCTTCTCGAAGAGGTCGTACTTGTTGAGAAAGAGCAAAAAGGAGACGTTCTGCACGTAAACACACCGGGGCACGTTAGCCCCCGTCAGAGGAAGCTTTCGCCCCTTGGAAGTTTTTGTTGTGGTGTTTGCCCAGTGAAAGATGTCGCGAAATAAGCTCTGGAGTGCTTGCTTTTGTGGTTGATGTCGAAACCAAACGCTTTCGAAAGCATAGTCAGGAAACGAGAAGTATGAACCACAGACCATATGAACCCAAGCCAAGAACCAGAAACCGAAAACCAAAACATTGAAAGTCGTCGGATGAGGTCTCTATCCCCTGAACCACACAACTTGGAGTGCCAGGACTTCGATGCAACCAGAACCAGGATCACAAACTCTGATAATCATGACGAAGGCAGGATTCTGACTAGCCAGAGGCAGCTTACCTTGAAGGCCGGGTGTTGCAGCATCTCCTCCAGCAAATTCTTGGCCTCCACCATCCGGTTCTCCGTCTCGTCCTCAAAGAGCGTCTGATCATACCTGCACCAGAGACATAAAACCTTCCATCAATCTTCTTATTGGACCGCCACATGTCAGCCGCCAAGTCGAGCCCATTTGCTGACACCAGCTGGTGACATGTAGGTCAAGGGCGCATCGGAATTTGCGTGCAATACGCTCAGAAATCCAGTTTTGCCACCTATGGGCTGTAAGTCCTTTTTGAGGCCCCCGAAACTCATTCTAGGCCTTGACTCGACTGCGGGATCGTGCACAGAGAAGAGCCGTCTGGTGTCGGGACTGGTCGCTTGTCAACTACAGTATTGGGCTTTCAATCCTGTACGTTCACGTTTCAGCGGAGCACTCACTCGCTGAGTGCGATGCAGAAGATGACGGCTGTCACGTTGTCGAAAAGGTGGATCCACTTTTTCCGCTCGTTCCGCTGGCCTCCAACGTCAAATATCCGGTACGTGCCCGATACAACGCCGCTCTCCTTTGGAGGGCTGCGGCACACAGGGCGGAACGGGAACGGAATCATGATGAGCTGGTCACACGCCGGCTTGTTCGTTAGGAACTCGAGAAGCTTCATATGATAGCCTACGGCCAGTCGGCTCCGCTTACAATGCAATTAACCTCCTCCTCTCTGAACATGCGAAAGGTTGCAAAAGATACGACTCTGACTAAAAAACGAATCTTTTCAGCACGGATGCCGATTGATGGCAGCGCAGTTGATCTAGCGTTGCCCCGTAGTGCCCCACCTGAACTCTGTCTCAGCAATACCCGTTGTCCGTACTCGGGCGAACAGGATGTCCTCCTGAAAACGCGAGGCACGACGTGTCAGTAACGAAGAAAAAACCTGGTGACGGATGCAACCAAGAGTATGCATCATCAATGACAATCCATGGGAAGATGTAATAAGCGAAAGGGAATCAGAGTTCGGCTTTGAAGTGCAAAGCCTTCATTTCAGGGCCTTGACCGTGAACGGGACATAAGTCGACACTCACCTGTGTGGGAAGGTAGTCGGGCCTGCCGAGCCGCATGACGTCATTCAGGAAGTAAGCCGCGCAGTCGGGCAGCTGGAGCTCGTTGGCTCGGTCGAACACCGCCTGGGAAAGTCGAATCAGGATGAGGGATGATTCGACAAGATAAGAAAATAAATGGTAGTAGTAGCACGCTTTCGACGTAAAGCTTAGACTGGATGGCCGCTGTAAACTTGTCGGCCCCAGTCGCAAGCACCCTGGAAGATACACTCAAAGTGGGGGAAGACAGGGGTAAGTATACCAGATGCTACGCACTCTACGGAGGATCGTCCATGCTATTTAGGCAGGTGCTTGGAGTCACGCTTGCAGGTAACGTGGGCGGAGATGGGACCGCTGAAAGCTGGTCGGCCGAATTGAGGAGAGGATGCGCAGCAGAGATGTTACAGTCACGATACGGCGCCTTTGTAAAAGGAGGACGAAACAAGAAGACAAGGGCAACAAGGATCCAAGAAAAGCTTGCATAAGAGTACTCAAGCCAGTTCCGGACAGAACTCGGATGGAAGCATACGCAGAAGACACCGTGGTCGGAACACAGACTCAAAACAGGGCGTCCGTTAAACACTTTGCGGTGTTTTCAATTGAACAACACCGCACGATGGTCCGCCGGGAGACCGTACCACGTTCTCGTCAAACAGCGACCAAAGGCGTGGAAAGCCTGCTATGAATCGGCACCAAGACACCGAAACCTTGACTTACTCGACAATAAGAAGAGAATTCCCAGAGCAGCTGTCGAACAAGAGAATCGTATTAGCCGGAACACAAGGAGCGAACCCACCTGGACTGCGGGGTCCATCCAAACCTGGCTGATCTCCGCCGCCAGAATCTCATCCAACACGGGCATGTCTCCGGGCGGTTGGAGAGCAATGTCCTCAACCTTCTCTGCCAACATCTGCAGAAACAGCACTCTGTTCATGAAACATCATTCGACTCTACCTTTCTACGGGCAGTTTACATGGTACTTTCTTCTGGGGGCTTCATAGATGCCTATTCGAGAGGGCTCCCAAATTCTTTCAAAGACTTAAGCAGACTGATGCTGGGGCACCCACTGCGCCTTTCGGTTGCACACACTAGTATGCAAGGACGACTGTCTCGACCAGAAAAGCATAAGCACGAACAACCTTTGAGTGATATCGAAGTGCGCTAGTTCAAGCGCGTAGCGCACAGAAAGACCGCTGGGGATGGGTAGAAAAGTCGAGGAACATCATACGGGCTTGCAGAACAAGAGAAGTTTCAACCGTTGCCTCTGTCCGGACATTGATAAGAATCAAGCACAACCGCAAGGTTGCAGCACCTTCGTACGTTTCATTTTGAAAACGCCCTCCTCTCAGGGTGACAACGAGCGCAAATATGTTCAAACGGGCCTGATTCCAGACAGCACGAACCTGGTTCTCCTCCTTCAAAGTATACGTCGTTCCAGCTCCCGAGCTTTCTTGAAAGGCGTCCAGGCCCTCGAGCAGGATCTGCGCAGCAAGAAGGACTGCTTGATGAGCTCCGTGAACTCTCAACAGAACATCTCTCGATCAATCGAATGCAAGGACGACATTACTCTAACGAGGTCTGGTCCTACGGAAGCCCTCAGCTGTCTTCAACGATTAACTACTCAGCAAGGATCTCCTTTTTCCGGGGTACTGGATCCGCTCGTAGCTGTGCCAGCGGCCCCCATTCCCTCCGTTCCTAGATTCAACCGTTCTTTTGAACAAAGGAGGTGGTGGAAGATAGCGAGGAATCTGTGTCCGTGTGGTCAGGTACCATCAAGAAGGTTTGCTTCCGGAGTCTTCGACCACTGCCCTTGTTAAACGGCACATCATCTGCTTTACAATCATCGATGCTTTGTTGCAGGTCACAGATGATCGTCCATCCAATCACATTCAAAGCTTAAGCCCAAGCAGAGCAGCTTGTAAGTTTTCAACCCCCTGATGCGCGATAAGGGTTAAGGATTCGTTCAGTGTCTCCGGAACCTCTGATATCTTTCCAAGGAGGTTTTCAGACCGCCAAGAAGCAAACGCTGCAGTCCTTGGGAAGATGGTGGGGACTCACTCTGATGGACTGATAGACATTTGAGTGCACGATCCTGCGGAACTCCGCCCTCTCTGCGTCAGTGAACCCTGACTGATATAGCACTTTGACCTGTAAACGTTCCAAGGAGGGGAAGTCAGGCGAGCTGCAGGAATCCCCTTCAATTTGCTTCAATCTTCTACCTTCTACTCCCTTCCATCTTCTCTGCTTCAAAGTCCTTGCGAATCATGATATGTTGTTGCAAATTTGCAGATGCGGGGAGGGCATACCGATCAAATGATTGTAATATATTGATATCCGAACAGATTCGGGTGACCTTGAAAGAAGCTCTTCGATAGACACGAACTTTCAGTCGTAAGAGCGAATGCCTGGAAATTGAGTAACATCGTCGAACATGGGGCCTGAGATAGCCCCGAACTTTACACCATCAGATGGTATATGCAGACCACTCAATTGCACCCTTTGTATGCGCTTCAGCTCGGTAAACCCCATGCGAACCTAGCGGGATGCTTCACTTACCTGTTTGAATATCGTACTCTTGCCAGACTCGCCGGCACCTGTTAAGATGAGAAACAGTCCAATTCAAGCTTTGATTCAGCAATCCTTCAAGGGTAGTCTGCATAGATGCATTCCACTCCCAAATAGTTACTCAGGTGTGCGGAATTCCAGCCCGTTTGTGAACCAGGTTCAGCATCTGATCACAAGCATCAGGGGTTGATGCAGTCAAACGCCTGTTCCTCACAAAACGTGTCCGCATTTGTGACTGCTTCGGCAACTTATCAACACCAGGATGGCCAAAAATGGGGAAACATTCTGCAACACCAGAGTTGGCACCTTGCACGTTTTCCACAATGGCACCTTGGAGCAAGATGCCAGTTGAAACCGCAATGTTAAGCTTCAGGGGAACTCACCCAGTAGGAGCAGTTTTTGGATCTTCTCTTCCTCCTTATCCTGCCGCTTGATGTCCTTCTCGATGTCCTGATTCTGTAGTTTTGAGAAGGAGAAGAGGTCAACTCCTCTGCTTTCTTTCAAGAATAGCAGCCAGGCTTGAACTCTAGCTTTGATCAGCAGCCGCTCAGGTCCACAAACAGCAACATGGGAACACGGCCCTCGCTTGAGAACATTAGATGAAAGCGCTAACCGAATCCCCAAGCAATGGTACACATGGAAGGACTATATGTCAGCAATGCCAATGCAGTATCCCCTTGACAGATCCACTGGATTGCAGAGAGCGGTGATCAAAGCGCTCCCTTAATGCTGAGCGGGCGGGCACCATAATCAAGGCATCCCCTTTGTCAACCACCGCCTCCCATATGATACAAATCAAGCCATACTTTCACTCCCCTAACGAGGTCCTTTCCTGATAAGCGACGTCCTTCCCTCAACCATGCTCCACTATAGCGGGGCAAGCAACAAACAGCGTAGAACAATTGCGCCTCCCTGGTATTTACAGGGATCCCCAGAAACTGTGGGACCAACGATCAACCAACCTCCTTCTGCTCCCCAATCAGGCAGGTCCCAATACTTATCTCAAAGCTAAGCTAATGCACTTTGAAACAGGCAAAACAGTTACCTTGCCCGCTGAGCGCATTCTTCCGGGTCTGCTTGTCCAAACTTCAAGGAATGCGCCACATCTCACCTGAGACCTTTCGGCTGCCCTCTCTGCGGCCTCTGCAGCGTCTGCAGGATCCTCGGGCTCCTTGCTCTCAGCGCACCCCATAGCGCCCCAATGCTGCGTTTAGACAAGCGGATTCCTTGGCCAGCTCTGCATTCAACACCTCATTTGCAGTGAGGCACTGCAAGAATGCTTTTGCTTTGAAAATGTGTTTGTTTGAAGCAATTTTGCCTCATGTGTGATCAATAGTTCAATCTGTTGGAGAATCACTTTGCAGCAATGAAATTATCGGCCAAGATCACAATTTCTTGTGGCGCTCTAATACAAAGCGCCTGTGCGCTGGAGGTGTATACAGATGCTACCACCTGAATGAACAACGTTCTGACTCAACTCACACAAAACCTCTGATCATGATACACTGAGAGGTTAAGCCACCCAAGCGGCGCTGCACACTTTTGCTAATCTGAAGCATAAGGCAGACCAGACCGTCCAGGACAAATCAGGGAGTTACCAGCTCCAGGATCTTTGCTCTGCAATGCGTGATCACTGCCGCTGACATTCTGCCCACGTTGGATTGCCACTCACATTGAGATAACCTTTCGTGTTCAAAGGTCAATAGCTATCCTAGACATAGCCAGCGCTTGTCGGACGGAGTAACACGTGCAAGAATTAAAGGGAGGCTCACCAGCTGAAATGCCGCCCGGACTTGGATTGGAAACAGACGGAACCAGTGAAAGCTCAGCCTAAATTTTGGCAATTCCGCGCCCTGGCCCTGGACCTTGTCCTTTGCCTTCCTGCTTTCTGAATGCTAGGAAAAACTTCCTCAAGCAGCCTGAGGGACGAGAGACAGGCTCCAATGTGAAACTGCCTAGACTCACAAGTTTGATGCATCTTCGAGCCGTCCGATTACATTCAAGGTATATGAGGCGTTCGATGTGCCCGATTGGGGTCCGATCGAACGGCACAGCGCTGCCAGAGCTCACGACGGATTTGAAGTGTGGCCGTCGATGCAATGACCGCAGGGCCCAGAAGTGAATATCTGCATTGGCAACTTGCAAGGCTCTGAGTCTTCCGAAGTTTTCCACTCAAACTTCAAGTTCAAGTTCAACTTCAACTTCAAGTTCCATTTTGTCCACTTTCCCAAGGTCACTGCTCTTCTCCTGCTCTTCAAATTGTCTCAGAGCATCCTCCTTTTGAATCTGTTGATCAGTGTTACAGCGCTCCATTGTGCCCAACATTCCAACATCTACAGAATTTGCAGCGATGCAACATGGCGCGACCGGGTTGCAGAAGCTACTCGTTGCTTCTTTGCTCACCCTTTTCACCTGCTCTCAGGTAAGCCCCCCAGAATTGGTCTACATGGAATCATCGAATACATCTCTGTTGGCAGCTTTCAGCGTTTGAGTGTGTGAGGTTGTTGCAATCCGAAAATCTACCCTCTGTGACAACCACTGTCTTTTAGCTGGATCCTGTTCTGCCAGCATCTTTTCAGCTCAGGATCAGCTCGAGTAGCTGAAGCAAGGAGCCTTCTTGCTGCCATCTTCACCCATTTGCTGCCCAAAGGCCCTAGCTAGAAAGCAAGGATCAGGCAGCTTACCGCAGATTGCAAATCCTCCACGCACAGCTCAAGAGTTGAAAATCAAGCACTTTCTTGGCTTGTATGTGCCCTCTTTGCATCAATTGGATACAGGGTTCAGTCATGTGGCCCTCTTTACATGTGTATCACAGACCCACTTCAAAACTCAATGAATTGTTGACTGACTGGACTCTAATGATGGCAGCGGCAAGCTACCCATGCTCTTCGAGAATTGGTGCTGTTACAATTCCAAGCTGACATTGACAGTGAATCAGTCCCAGAAGTTTTGTACAACTGCCTCTGGATTGGCCTTGAGAAAGTAACCAGCAAGCAAGGGTTTCTCTCTCAAAGAAGCCCAGGCTGAGGCTGTCTGATCATCTCTCTTGATGTGACAAGCGGCCTCACAACCTGTCACAAATTCCCTCGTAGGGTCTCCTTATGGAGGGCTCCAAAGTAAACGGGCGATACCCATATCAAACGGCGGTGGTGCCCTTCCTGTCTGAGGTGCTGAAGCTGGGAATCTCAGCAGTTCTTCTCCAGTGGCAGCTGAGGAGGAATCCAAGGGGAACAAAGATAACGAGAGGCTGGGGCACCGCTATCCTGTTTCCCATCCCGTCTGTAATATATCTTATTCATAACAATGTACAGGTGGGCTACCCGTTTCTCTGTCAATCGAAAGAATGCGTTTTGGTGCGGTCTGCCGGCTGTGGAGACCTCTGCGTAGCTCGCCATTGAAAATATGCCAGAGATACGAGTGCATGCCAGAAGATTGCCAGAAACATTACACTGGTTTTTGCAGGTAAGATAAGTTGCGGCTTTTTGTGACAGCAATTCTTTTGAAACCATTTAGTGCGCAGTTCTGTCCCAAGAAACGGAATTTTCGCGAGGCTACTGGCTTTGTTGAGCACAACTTGCCATCGAGTCTAGCAGCTAGGCTACTTTTGATGTTCATTTTGATTCCACCAGGATTATCACTCGACCAAGTCTTTGTATGCTCCTTCCAGTAGGTCGAATGACTCTGACCACAGATCATAGATTTCTTCCAGTTACCCCAACCCTTGATGATTGCGACTTGCTGAAGTAGACCCTCAAGCTGGACCCGTATCAGCAAAGCAAAGACAACCACCAACCTATGCTTTCCTGGTTCCTCAACTTCCTCAATTAATTGCTGACCCACTGTTCCCTTGGAGTGACAACTTCGACTTTGTTGCTGACTTACCATCCCCTGTGACAGAGTGATTCCGTGCGGTTCATAGAAGGAGATTGACGCACGCGACAAGCGACCTCCCGTCACGGGTCCTTGAACTACTTGAGCTCGGATCCCAGGCGGAAACGAATGGCGTTCCTGACTGGATACTTTGACGCTGTTTCAAACGACGTCTTACGTGGACGCTGCAAACTACCTGATCCTTGGTAATCTGAACAAAACCTCATTTTCAACCCACTCTTATGCAGTTCTACACTATGTCGTATGTGGACGCGGCAACCTACCAGATCCTGGGTAACCTGAAGATCGTATCTACGGGCCTCTTGTCGTGGCTCTTCCTGCGGAAGCACCTAAGCATGGTCCAATGGCATGCATTGGTCCTGCTCATGTGCGGCGCAGCTACCAGCCAGATCCAGGGGTGCGGAGAAGGGTGCAACTCGAACGGGCTCGCAGCTCCTGTACAGGCACGCACCTCAAACTCTTCCCCGTATTGCTATCCATGGATTGCTAGAGGACTGTTCGTGTCTTATGGGAGCTGTCGAGAGATTGACATCTCGTCGCCTTGAATAAAAGCATCTAGAAGTTCCTCAGCATCGATCTCCTTCGAGGGCTTTACACAACACGAGAGACTCAAAAGAGGGGTTCGAGTTGGATGGAACAGATATGCACTCTCTTGAGAGGACCGACACCTGTTCTTCCATGACAGCTCCGAAAGTTCTGTATGTAGTGAAGCAAACCGAAACTTACACCGGGTTGTCGATATCTTCTGTAACGGAATCTTAACGGACTAAACCGTATGCAGCCAGTGCCGTTGACTAGTTGCACGGCGGCAAACCAGAAAGTGACTCTCCGTTTTGGAAAGAAGGACTGCGCTCAGAATACTCACTTACCGAGGCTTTAAGCAGATGCAGCATTTAAGTCCGGAAGTTTGCGACCCATCTCTGGCCTATGGGAGACATTCGGCAAGCTCGCTCGAGGGTCCTTTACAAATAAAGAGAGTCCATTATGCCAGAATGGACGTGTAATTCTGGCGTTCCGGCTACTCCAATCTCAAAGTGAGCAGGGCGAGGACTCCGACCCTCCTGTTGCTGCGGAGTCTTTCTCAGCGCCATCGTCTCGTCCTTTCGAGCCCATTCCAGGCGGCAGCCAGCACTGGAACCGGCATTTGCGCCAGTTTCATTGGGATTGGTCATGCTGCCAGAGACACTTCATTGGCAACGTCAGTCTCCGACAAGCGTGGGTCCCTCGCTGCAGCGACACAGGTCGACTTCTTTTAAGGCGCTCGAACGGGGCCATCCGGCCACTGTCATCGGCAACTCGTTTTTCAATCTCTCTCGCTAGTTCCCTATTTTGCGCCATCTCTTTCTGGTGTTACGGAGTTATTTAGCAGCTCCCTCGCAACGGAGAACAACACCGTCAGAGTGGGCTCTCGAAAGTCGACTGACGGCCAATCCGGTGAAACAAAGATGACTTACTTTTCAATTTCCTTCTTTCCTTACAGGGGTACATGTTGGGCATTCTGAGCGCCTGCCTGTCCGCTGTGGCTGGCGTATACACGGAGTTCATCATGAAGAAGAACGACGACAACTTATACTGGCAGAACATCCAGCTGTACACCTGGGGCTCCATATTTAACGCCGCAGCTCTGACGCTGCAAGACTTCAAGTCTGGGTTTCGAGAGGGGATCTGGATATTCTCCCTATTCAGGGGTTTTACCGCTGCTACCTATCTCCTCGTGTTGAACTTTGGGTGTGCGGGCCTCTTTATCTCGTGGATCATGAAGTTCGGGGATAACATAGTCAAAGTATACGCGACCTCTAGTGCAATGTTGTTGACGACTCTGATCAGCGCTTGGCTCTTTGAGCTGCAACCAACGCTGCAGCTTTTACTAGGTATAGTGGTGGCAGCAATTTCCTTACAGTTGTACTTCTTACCGCCAGAGAATGTTGGTCATAGTCCAAGCCAACGGGCCGGACTAACAAGTAGAAGTTCGTCGAAAAGCCTGGATATGAGACACCTTGAAAAGGCTGACAAGGAGCTAGCTTGAGTTGCACTGTACACGTACTGTCTTCTTTTAGTAGCAAGAGTCGGTTTACGAAAGCCTGCACCAGTGGTCTACTCGGTGCCCGCGCATCATAATCTTTGCCAGGCGCCAGGGCGCAGCGGCCTGGCTGTGCTGCACGGCCGCCAAGCTCCAATTACAATTCATGCACAGCTCGAAGTTGCTGCAGAGGCTCCAGTGATAAGTTGCAGATCGGACTTAAGAGCTATATTTTTTACATTTAGTTTAAGTTGCCGAGGGAATCTGTCTACCTGTGACGTAATTGTGCTAGCAACTTGAAGCGGTAAGATGATGAATCATCAGGGTCCCTGCATGACTGCAAGATGTACATGTTTCGTCTAGCCGCCAATGATGCACTCGGTACCTAATATGATCGGATCGTTCGAATTGGATGCTGAACTTATAACCGGACCCAACATGGCACGCTGACATGAATTCGTTGAATGGTGATGCACCGCGCAGCACCGCGCCATTGAATGTGATTCGGGCGGATACTTCGAAATTTTGACCGCGCAAAGCTTGAACCACATGCAAGCATGCCATGTGCGCATGCCAATATGCGTGGCCTCAACAAGCAGATCATATTATCACCTCTGATGATTATGACGGTAGTTGCGAGAAAGCATCTTATACTAAGGCATTTTTCTGGATATCGAGTGGGTCTAGCTGCCTACTTCGTCTGCTGCGTAGATAAATTTGGTCAGCTCAATGGCCTGGCTTAAAATCAATGGCGGCGCAACAATCAAGAATATTGCAAGCAGGCTGCTGCAGAGATCGCCGGGGGGTGGCGTCAGAGAGCATGAATGAGTCACTGCGATTGAGGAATATTGAGAACTGCCGCTTCAATGAAGAATTTCAGATCTTGAGGACCACAGATTGGGGTCGTTCTTGTCTCATAGCTTCGTAATGTAGACCAGCATATGACAACGGATCCTCAATGAATACGGCAAAGTGGAGCACTGAACTGAAAAGGAGACGTAACCTCCTCTTACCTTCAAACTATGTTACCTTGGCATGTTACCTTTAAATCTGCCGAACGCGAGCAAGTCACATATATGAAGCGGCGTGGAACTTTACTGGTCGTCGATCTATCCATCATTCAGGCTCCAGAGCAAAGCTATTCTTGACTACACTCTTCGCGTGGGTAGCTTTTCGCCTAATCCCCTTCCATGGGCTAGATTGTTGGGTCGTACTTCGTTGCAAGGCTCTGGAGATTACTCTCGAAGGTCCGCAGTAGCTCTGGAAGGAGTCTCGTGGTCACTGCAGCAATTTTACAACCGAGAAACGTTATTATCACCAGCGCGAAGCAGTACAAGGCCTGAAAACCAGGGCTATCAGCACGTCTACTCTGATTGACGTGGACGACATATCTCAGAAAGTTGACTAGCTGTGTTCCTGAATGCGGGCATCCCTTGCATCAAGGAGAAGCAAGAAGCTTTGATTCACATAAGTCTGAAACTGCCAAAGCTCTTGCTTTCCTGAGGCCTGAAGCTGGGGTCTCAGACCAGATGCGGAGCTCTCCATGCAGGTGCTTCATGTGCATGCACAAGCAGGATATTCTCACCTCACCCGTCTTTAGCAAAGTCGTTCGCGAGTGTAGATCGAAAAGTCAAAAGTACCTACTAGATGATGTCGAGAGTAGAGGACTTACACGTAACTCCAGGGCGGCACTTGAGCTGTAGCGTTTCTGAGGCTGTCTGCACCCGAAAGCATTGCCCAAATCAGTACCTTCGGATCAAGTTGTTCTGAAGGGAAACTTAACGACTGCTAGTTGATCAAGCCGATGCATGAAGCAGTACGATTGCCACTGCTTCTAGCACAGTTCTCCAAATGCAGGATCTGCTTTGACAAGGAACCAAGATAATTCACCTTGACTTCCTGAATGTCTTCTGCACTGTCGTTTGCGTATTGTCGGAAGTGGTCCTCTATCTGCTTAGCTGCTGCCTGCATTGTGGCTTTGTCCAACTGCGACGAGAATTGAGAAAGAGGAGACAGCGTTACGAGGAGAAAGTTATTAATACCAACCACGAGCAAGAAAAAGATTGTCAATTCTGGGTAAAGTGGAGACGAGATCAGCGATCAATTCAAGGTCAACACTTCTTCTGCAATGAACGTTCGGAAGCTGAAAAAATGAGGTGGCTGAGACGACTGAAAGCGAAGATGGCTTATTTGAGAACTTCTAGACAAGGCAGAAAAGATATGCTCCGAAGAGAGTTTAGCCATCGTAAAGGTAGAGTCCGTCCAATTCTAGACCAACGCTGCGGGCTTACTGACATCCTTTGACTGATCAGAAACCGACCGTTGTGGTCAAAGGATTGAGAAAATGCGTCTGATGAGGATTAATTGCTCCCTTTCTGCACTTCGGAAAAGCGTAGCCAGAATCGATTGCCTACGCATGGAAAACTGAGCATGATTTTGCAGCGTTGAGTAGCTTCTACGTTTGCTACAATAGTCAGATTCTGGAGCTTCAGCAACAGTGGCTCACCTTCGCCCTCTTTCGAAGCTTCATGGCCGAGTTTTCCAGGTCCTTGGTTGCCGCAGAGATGCCCTGATCCATTTCAGCCTTCATTCGTTTGAGGTTTTCCAAAACATAGTTCTTCAAGCCGCTGACTTCTGAAGCTTCGCCAAGCTGACAACCTGTATTGATCCCTGAGCCTTTGGCTGTTGCAGGAGGTTCCTTCTTGTTGCCTGACTTCGCAGCTCTTTGACCAGCAGCTTTTCGACGCGAAGACATTCTCGTTCCAGTCGCGGCTTGGAGTTGGAGTCCTCTGGAGAGTTGTTTTCTTTGAGTATGACCAGAGTTTATTGTTCCAGCAGACGAGAATCAGACTTTTTTGAGTGAGCGCAAGTAAGTCAAAAGCTTCATGCTAGAATAGGTCAACAGATGAGAATGAGGCATCGAGCGATGTCCAGGACTCACAACGACAACTAGAATTGACGATTCAATGCGACATTCTAGGAGAGATTCTGCTTGCAACGACTCAGGCTCTTCTGCTCTTCTGTCGGGCTTCTGTCCTATCACACCATATTTCGCAATGACTTCGCAAAGTTATTTAATATGTGTGGTTGGACTCCTGACTAAAGTGCAAGCCTGGCATTGCATCGCTGAGCAGTTCTTACGGGCTCGCGTACTAGATGTCAATGCCCGTGGCCGGCGCATGGCGATCGCGCACTTTGCCGCGGCCGGCAGGCCGGGTACGCGCCGGCGCCGCGTACCACAGGCTCGAACGGGGTTTGGCGGTTTGGAGAGCCCGGCCTGGCAAGTGCGGCCGCGGCCGGCCCTCCGGCCGACATGTGCGCGCGCAAGTTCAGTACCCTCAACGGTTTTGAACACCTCGTATACCTACCTAGATTCAGAATCTAGATGTGACATGTCATTGCATGAAGAAGGATTCTCTCTCGGACCAGTACTTAGCTAGTGGCAGCGGTGGAGAAGGGGAACTTGCTGGCTCCTGCTGGCTCTCAACTTGGTGGCTCTGTCACTTATAGTTCCTAAGCTGTTTGGAGCTAAGTCTAATTTTCCCTTTGCACTACAAGGCCCCCAGCCATCGTTCTTTATCCTACTAATGTGAGCACGTGAGGAGCTCGACTGATGACCGGAAGCTGCCCCTGAGAGCATCACGCATCGAAAAATCCTCTCTGACGAAATTTTTGCAGAGGATAGCTTTTGAGTGTACTTCGCAAAATGGCGCAGTGTGAGCTGCTTACATCAGCTCCAGCAAGCTCAAGCCTTCGGCTGCGCCAGCTGCAGAAGATTTGCGAGGCAGAAAAGTTGGAAGCCCTCATTCTCATTGCGGGTGAGCTTTTCACGTGCAGTATCGCATTTCATCTACAGGGAGACTCCCAAACAATCATTGTGGCGGCTTATGCCAACCACAATAACTTGTTTCCTTCAATCTGTAATATCTACAAATTTGTCTGTTGTTTTCAACTTCATGTAACAAGCAACTGTGCATTGCTTTGGAGATGGACTTAAAGCGAGGTCTGCACAAAAGTGTGCATAAAAAACTGAATCAGAACTCTCTGAGGAAAGTCTTGCATTACTATGATATGGTGACTTAATTGCAGAGCATCAATCAACTTTGTTAAAAGTGGTATGCATTGCACAAAGATTCTCTAGGGGAATAGTGGTACAGACATGCAATTATTGTAATCTAGCCCCATACGAGCAGTTATAGAAGTGGTGAAGTCCTTGTGGATACTGCCAACTATCACCCACACAGCCAAGACTGGATGTACATATGTGTGCCACCAAATATAGAAGATGCCCTTGCTCTAATGAAATAGCTGATTCTTACACTCTGTGAGGCTACTTCAAAGATGCTCATTGCATAGTAGCACCACCCAATTCGCTTATGGGGCAACAAGAGTTAGGCGCAGAGCACATTTTCGGTCCTCTCATAATTTATTGGCTCACCAGCAGAGGGGGCACAGAGCAGTGGTTTTCATGAAAGGTTTTGACGGTGGGCCAGACTAAGAGTACCTTAGTCCTGCTTGCATATTATTCCTTCTGCTAGAATTCCGGGCCCCAAGAAAGGCTCTATCAAAGGCACCTCACTGTTTCTACTTTCAGTGAATAGAGATTATCACTCTCTATCTCCATCCGTCCGTGTACTATGCACTCATAGCGATACCAAGATAGATGTTGTCTCCAGACAGTGCTTGCTATCCCATGCAGATGTTTAGTGTACATCTGAAATCCCTGCAATTCTCTCTTTATCCACCAGAACCTGTTTGCAACCACAACATGTCAATGACCCTTCCTCAGGCGCCTTTGCACAGTTGCACTTTTGTGAACCTTCCCTAGAACCCCCCTGTTTGCAGTGTTCCCCCCTTCCCCAACTCCTTGCTAAATCCCCTCTCAATCCTGGATGCATAAGTCTGCATCTTGAATGCACTATCGACACAGGCCCTGCGTTGCAAATCCCACTGTTCTCAGACCCTTTCTCAAGTGCTCTGCCCTTTCTGTGCTTAAACCCTCCCTCATCCCTTTGTGAACCCGCGCTGATCGTTCCAGGCGTTGATCGCACCCACAATGCAGTCTCCTTCCAGACTCTGCGCTTCTTCTTAAGTACCCTGCTCTGAAGCCCTCGCTAACTCGCTTGTTATTATGCCCTTAACCACCTCGAATCCCTCCTAAACAATTCATCGTACCGGCTCTCCACCCCAGGCGAGTGAAAACACACTATACACCGTCCTTCCAGACCCTGCGCTACTCCCAACTTATCCTACTCTTAAGCATTCGCTGGCTGGTCTCTTATGTAAAACATGTTTTAATCCTAGTCGAGCTAACCCTTTCCTAACGCTTTCCTAACCCTTCTTGTACCCTCTCTCCACCTCCCAGGCATCGACAGCAACCACAATGCGGCTTCCCTCCAGACCCTGCGCTACCTCTTCACCGCCGCAAGTGGGCGCGAGCTCGAGCGGGCGAGCCAATGGGACGCCCTGTTTGAGGACGCCGTCCTTGTGGTCCACAAAAATAGGTATGATAGCAACTTTTCTTCCGTGGTTGAACAACTTCGTTCATCTTTTGAGAAGGATCAAAAGATGAAAGAATCGAAAAGCAGGGCCCAAGCAAGAGTGCAAGAACGGTCAGAAGATGGGGAGATACGTGGAGCTAGGAGCCCCAACTGTGGAAGCTAGAAAGCAGAGTTGTTACGCCTTTTAGAATACACTGTTTCAGCGGTTTTGTTTCCGATGACAAAGCCACTAAGAACCGTAAAGCACATCTTCCTTTCTTTCCAAAGTTGCCTACAACGTGCAGCTCTTTCAAGCGACAGTCAAACACCTGTTGCTAATAAGTAAGTGGGAGTAAGGTCTGGAGGCACGAAACTCAAAGAAGCCTGGTCAGGCCATGTCGTAGACACCTTGCATCCGGACTCACGCCCTGCTAGGTACGTTGTGACCGAGCACGGTATTCGGCAGGACCGCCCGCGCTAAAATGCTGTAACCTTTTCTCAGGGCGTCGCTCTACCTCTCCCGCCAAGGCTACAAAGATCTCCTTCCAGCCTTGGGCCTCTGGCCGGGTCTTACTGTTCACTGTCCCACCGAAGAGGAGGAAAACGATACGGACCTATACGAAGAGCACAAGATGAGAACGTTCCGGGAGATGGTGGCGGGCCTCGAGAAAGGGGGGGTCGGTATGGCCCTGGTGAAGGGGGGGGCCGCGATGCAGGTCGAGGAGTGGCCGCTGATACAGTCGTATGCGCTGGACGGTGAGTAGGGTAACGGGTTGAGAGCACTGGAAAAATGGGTTACCCCGCAGCTGTTAGCCGCACTGGTCTGGCGAGAGTTGAAAAGACCACAGTCGAGTAGCTGCTTGATGTGCGATGTTCTGTATCTAGCCAGGCTTTGCAGGACGCAGGGACAAACCTGTTCTTGAAACGCAGTTTGTACAGCCATGAGCGTCGTGTGTTGCACCTCACTTACCATTTTCCGGACAGGTTTCGCTGACCCTAACGAGTAGTCTCGATTTTATGTTGAGTTACGGCTATGTCGAGTTGAATCATGCCCGGGGGACGGGTGGGGTTGGTTTGGGGGTTTAGGGTGGGTACGGGTGCGGAGCATGTTAATTTTGGGTTTAGGTTTTTAGTTTGTTTGAGCCCGGGGAGTTCATTTTATTCAACATACACCTAAGTCAACATACAATCCAGACTTATACCCTAATGACCGTGAATCATAACAGAGGGTCTAAGATCGACCACCGAAAAGCTGGCTTTGGAACCTGGGTGCCGGCTTTGGAGCAGACAGCTCTCTGCTAACGAAGCCCGACATCGTACTTTGACAACGGCCTCTAACACCAGAGCTTCACATCTCGAAAACAAAACTCCGTATCATCAATCTGGAGGACAACCAGGTTTTGCACGACTTCTTTGAGTGCTCAACCGCACTTTTTTGCTAAGATTCGTCTCCGAACACGGTCTCGTTCTGCAGAAACCGGCGGTCGCGGCTTCTTCACGATGCGCCACGTGGTTGCTGACGTCACTCCCGCCCTCCGCGCCGCTTTCCACCGGCTGGACGCGCCCGCGACTTTGGGGCTCCTGCGCGGGGCAGTCCCGATGCTCGCGCAGCACTGGCGGGAGATGACGTCACTCTTGGACGCGGAGACGTCAGCGGGGCGCCTGCGGCTGACGGAGGCGCAGGTGCTCGAGCCGCTGCTGACGTACTACGAGTATGGGCAGATCAGGAGCGGAGACGAAAGGTGGGTTATCTCGCTAGGCGCCAAACAGCTGTTGACACAGATGCGCATTCATCCAGCCGCAACAGTCTGTTAACCTTGCACCCGTCTCGAAGTTTGGAACGTCCGTCTTCTTTTCCTTCGAGGTGCCTCGCTAAACGGGTGCGGGCAGATTGCGACCAGGAGCGATTTTCTGTTGCTATTAGTACTTTCTTCGCTCAAAGCATGAAGTATCTTCGCTCTTTACTTGCATTTACCAGCTAGCGACAGCGATTCCATTTACAAGCAGTCCCCTCCTTTCTGTCAGACTCCCTCAGCAAAAACCAACTCTTTTGACCTGCAGAAATGATCCTTTGGTGTGATATCTATTTCGATATTGCCAGCCTGGCCTTATTCCACCTAAGCCTATAATGTGACCTACCAGACAAAAACGCAAGCTCCTCCTCCGCTCTTAGATCTTATGTTCCGCTCTTGATCGACTCCTCCGGATTCTGAATCGGGATGAATTGTTGGCACGGGGATAGCAACGCTGAGAGAAAGTCTTCTGGTCTGTATAGCACTGTCTGTCAGACGGAGACTTCGCACGTCGATACGAGGAACACCCGCTCCCCAACTTTTTTGAAGCCCCTGAGAGACATTCTCTTCGCAGAACGGCCACAGACCATCTCCCCGCCGTCAATTTCGGCGTCCACACCTCCCAGGCGTCCAAAAGCGCGCGCACAGAACGCGCGCACTCTGCCGAAGACTCCGGCCCGGACAAGGGCCCCGCCCTCCACTTCACCGTCGAAGCGACCGACCCGCGCACTTTCCTGCACTCCGCGCGGACGTACTTCTTCGGCAGCAGGGGGCAGAATCGCCCGGGGGAATACAACCCCGAGGAGGAAGACGACCAGGCTGAGTACGGCGGGGATGAGGGCGAGGGCCCGGTACCAGAGGAAGTGGGTTCCAAGGATGTGAAGTGAGTTTTGGAGGAGCTCGTGAATTTGCATGACATTTGGAGGGAAGTTGCTCTTTCCTACTTAGGCCGAAGCGCTCTTAGGCGCAACCGCACCGTGTTTCATCTGCATAGGCTGTTGGGTGTATCTGGCATCGCATAGGGGATGACGGGGACGGTCCAGTTATAGAAGACGCGGAGTCCAAGGATGCAAAGTGAGTTTGAGAGGAGTTGGTAGTCTGGTTGGTATCTGGGAGGAGTTCGACGCTTCTTACTTTGGCGAAGGCGCTGGTTTGCAATGAGCAAGTGCGCCTCACGACCTCCGAGTTGCCATTGGAAGTGCTTTTGCAATCTTAAAGGCTGTTGGCTGCCTTTCGATTCCGCGAGCTTCGATGAGTGCCCCCAGATCTTCGTCCCGTCTTTCGGGCATACTTCTGATTCCGAGCGAGACTGAGCGTCTGTTCCCACCTTGAGAGTCAGGGCGATAGCGAGCACTGAGAAAACGCGTGTCATGAGCACGTGTCGGACGTGAGAATCGGAACGAAATAAATTGACTAGCACTATTTGTAAAAACTATGCTGATTCGACAAGTGTCTGGCCAGATACCTGGTGCAACTCTATGTGGCTCTCGTGGCGGCCTGCCGGGAGACGCTCGCGAATGTAGCGAAGACCAGTACCTTCGACGAAGGCACCATCAAACAGGTGCGTCATGCTTCGTCCCGTGAGATGCTTTGGACGTCTAATTACTTTTTGCATGGGCGCCTGTACTATGTGAGAGCTTTAACAGAAGCTGGTTCGTCCGAGGTTCTGAGAGGAGTCAGGCGTTGTCGAGGGGAAGAAAGTTCCAAATTGTAATGGCAAAGAAACGAATCTAGTAATACTCATGCGAGGTCAGTGTCGAGGTAAGACGAGTAACATATCCCCTAGCAGGGTTAGGAAGCTCTGGGAATCCTAGACGTTGCAATCATAAGCGTATACTTGGATTGTGAAATCCGCTCCCCCTTCCCGCAGCTCCTCGCAAAGAACTTCCACCAGGCCCTTCCGCAACACCTGACTGACGTCACGTCCTCCGTAACCGACACCATTTTGACGTCACTCCGGGTCGAGGCCTGGGTTGTCGATCCGCTGGCCGGGAACCGCTCCGACGTCCGAACGGAAGGCCGGAACGTCCGAGTTCTGAAAGCGCGGATCGCCGACGTTGCGAGCGTAAACAGTCCCGGAACGACTTTGGGCGACCTCCTCTTCGCGGAGAGCTTCATCAGCGAGACCGCCGGAACAGATTCCGCCGGAGGCGATTCGGCTCTGGTCCTGACGGACGGCATCCCGGCGCTTGCCACCTGGCTCGGCGCCGGAACCGAAGACGAAAGCTTCAGAGCTCAGCGGGACGATTTGCAGCGAGCTATGGGCGCCGTGGCTCCGCTTGGCGACGGTCCGGTCGCTTTTCCGTCCGCCGGAACGCCTCGCGGCGGAATGACGCCCCGGGCCGGAACCCCGACCGGCGGCCGGGGCCCGCTGGCCCGCCTAGGGATGCCGCTACAGGAGATTGGGGAAGATGCGCGGGTGGTGCTCGAGTGTGAAACGGCTCCCAGCGTGCTCGGAAAGTGGTACGCTTTCGAGTCAGGTTTGGTCTTTGAGGGCGACCGGTCGGGCCTGTTCATAATGGACTTCACGGCGGGTGACGTCAGCAGCGCTCACGTGCACCGGAATGTAAATGACCACTCGCCGGAGGCGCTGGTGTTCTGGTGTAAGGCGGATAAGTGCCCCGTGGCCTCGTACGGGGTGTATTCACACCTCGCTTTCCAGAATGCTGGAGAGGAGACCGCAAGTCGCCAAGCCGCGAATGGTGTGAACGGGCACGTCGAGAGCAACGGAGTTCCGGAGGCTCCCTTCAAAAGCAGCGGAACGAACGGAAGTAGCATGGGAGTAAAATCAGTGGCAGTTGCCTTCGATCTGCTAGCGCTCACCCCGACCGCGCGCAAGCACTACACGCGGGAGATCCTTCCGGTGTGGGAGGCCGTCTGGGAGCGGAACGGGATCCGCTTCGGGCACGGAATGGAGGTGCCGTTGCCGGCGCTGCTGGCGCACGAGGCACGCGATCGCGCCGCAGGGTTTGGGGGTTTAGGCGGCGATACGCTATCGCTTGTTGGCCGCCGAAAGACCTTCACAGTTGCTTCCCCGGACCTTTCCGTAGCTGGTTATCTGCAGGGGTTAAAGCTCCAGGACGCAGGTGTGAAAAGGCCCCCTGCCACCCCGGCAAAGCGCTCGGAAGCGCCGATTTACATTACAGTCATAACGGGCACCCCGGGGAGCGGGAAGCACCTCCTGGCCGCCGATCTGGCCTCATCGAACGGCGAGCGGCGCTGGCACGTTATTGACACCGCGGGCGTCGGCAGCCCGCTTTCCTTGGATAGTGTCAAGTTAGAAAAAGAGCTATCTCGTGTATACCAGTCCGTTCGGGCCCCGGTGACGAGTAACGCCGAGCCTAATAAGAGCCCCCGCGTTACCTTCGTCGGAGTCCCCGACCACGTCCTGGTGATTTCCCCCGGGCTGGTGCCAGTCAGCCGGGTTATGGAAATTGTGGAGGGAACCGAAGCGGTAAAGACCGGTCGATGTGAGGTGGCTTCTGTAACAGCGTGCGTCGAAGCGAAGTTGTTCTTTGAGGACGCCGCGAGATGGAAACCCGCCCCAGGAGTTATGGAACAGGTGGGTAACAAGCGACTTTTCCTCTTTCTGGCGAGTATCTCAGCTTTATGAACCTCTTCAACCGTTCTCAGCAGAGGAATAATGTTTCTGAAAGTAGAGAGAATATCGGAGACAGGATGCCTGAGCAGTCTAAGAAGAAATGACCAGATGACGGCAACGTCTCTCTCAGTCGTGAAAGCTTGGCGAACGCACGAGGCTCAGCTGCTTACGGAAATCGTTGACCAGTCTGCCGGCATTCCTTCCTATCGCATCTGCTTGATGCTGACACGTCTCGTCCTTGCGTGGCCAGCTCACGGCGGGCCACGTGGACACGATCTTCTTAATGGACGCGGCCGCGGAAGAGCGCGACGCGGTGCGAACCTTCGTCCAAGCTGTCAACCCACTGGCTGCAGTCTTTCAGGTGCGTCATTTATCGTGATCAACATCCTTGCGTTCAAACTTCTTTTCTCTTTATATGTCTACGGGGAGGGTCGTTGTTGTGGACGCCGCAATCGTCCGAGACCCGGAAAAGAGCAGAGGCAGCTCAAAGCCGCCAAATGCATCTTGTCGTGGGCGCTTCTCGTTGCGTCTCGAGTAACCACACTCGCCCTGTCAGATAGAGTGACAGTAGATGCGAGTGGCCTGCCTGTGGGTTGGATCAAACGTGGTCGGATGTGCCAGAAAAGATGCCTTTTGCTTCGTCAAGGCCCCTGGAAACTTCAATCCTGCAGCTTGCTCCTTAATCTTACAAGCGCCAGCAAGGATCGATCTGACGGCCCAAGCTTGTACATAGTCGGACGACCGTAGAAAGGTTCGACGGAAATTGCACTTTCTGGAGTACAAGCATCAAAGGCTAGGATTTGCAATTCAGGGTTTGGGGTCCAGATTTTTCGGTTTACTGCGAAACGTTGCATGTGAATAACATGAGTCTCATCTGTACGCTTCCGTTTTGCAGGTGACTCGGTCCACTCTTACCGAGTTCGCCGACCACGCATTCGCGCCGCACGGGGCCACTCTTGACGCGCCACGTGGCGGCACCAGGTCGCTTCCCGGGTTCCAGCTCACCAAGGAGCTCGCGTCCGCGCTCGCGTTTAGTAAGGGTTCGGCGGAGGGTTTGGCGCCGCTGGCGTTTATGGGCGGGGATGATTTGGAGGATGTGGTCATCAAATGTACCGGGCAAATAGATGAAGAGGCGCTCAAGTGGGAGCTGGCAGGTGAAGAGTACTTTTGGTTTCCTTTTGGTCACCTGGAATGAGGGCTGATGAGATGTTCGTACATAGGCTCTTCAGATTGGAGGTCACTTGGAGGTTTCCACTCGCTAAGAATAATGGGCAAGCACGTGACCCGTCGACCTCCTAGATGATTCCAGCCAGTCCTCGATAGAGTGTTCAAACGAGAGCTCTGCATTTCAAAAGGCGCCGTTACAGCGAAGCGGTGACAGGAAGCGTCCAGCATCGGGCTTGTCAACAGGTCATTCAGCGGTTTAAAAGCAGCCGTTGAACCAGCAAGATTCTCTCCGCTCAACGACCGACCGAAGCTTTCAATCTGCACGTTGTTGGCAGAGGGCTAACTTCAAGTTCTCCCCACTACCTCGAAAAGCGCATTGGATGTGGATTCTTACTCCTTATCGACGAACTGTGGCAGTAAGCAAGACAAATTGGTCCCGTACATGCAGGTCTCTTCTCCGAGACGTCCCTCTCAGAGCCCGCGTCGCCCCGCGCGGCCACGTCCCAGCCCCGCAACCCCCGCCTCTGCTGCGTCACGGGAGTCGTCACCACCGAGACCGGCGGCCGGGCCAAAGTGACGGCCACCAAGGCGACCGTCAGAGTGGAGCGCCTGGCAGACCCCGCTGATGTCATCAAGACGCCCGCGGATGACGTCAGCAGGCCGCAGCCCGGCGCCGAGTTACACTTCGTGGGCGCCAAGCCCCTCGACCGGGGGCTGCTCCGGGGGGTCTTGCAGAGGAGCCAGGAGTCGGCGCCCTCCTTCAAGCAGGTATGACGTTTGAGCCAAAGTGGATATGATTTTCCATCCATGGACGGCAGCGTTTACTGCTCGGTAAGGAAGGAAACGGCAAAACCTCCTAAAGATTTACACGGCGCGAGGGAGGGCCGTGTAGAAATTGCTTCTGAGTTCTCTATTCCCGGTTCTCCTAATTCCTGCATATTCTGAAAATTGAAAGTGGATTTCCGGCCATGCTCCATGCAGGAATGCGGGAATGAATTGCAGGACGGTTTCCCGTTCATATCATAATGTTATCCAATCCGTGAATCATTGCGTTGCTTCTCGTTTCTGATTTATTTCATCCTACATTCAAGCAGGAGGCCCGCGTGGAGAGTTTGAGCCCGGGGGAGATTACTGAACTAGAAGAGGCGCACTCGGGGGCGCCATTGCCGCCCGGTTGGCACTTCGACGGCGCATGGTATGTGAACAGCTGGGGGGAGAAGTCGGCACAGCACCCGGAGATGAAGAAGTGGATTGAGGAGTATTTGAGGAGTGAGAATGAGCAAGTGGACAAGCATAACGAAGGCGTGCGGTCGAGGAGGTCGGGCCTCGTTCCCATACAGTTTGCGTGATTGAAGAGCTGGCGTACTGGCCCCTGGGCCGTTCGATGGCCGCTAAGGGCAACTTCGCATACTGTCCAAAGGCTAGAGTTAAGATGTGAACGTTGCAAGATAGACCTGCATTGTTCAACCTGACTTTCAACGTGTCTGCACAAAACTCAAGTAGGGCGATGCAGTGACGCCTTGCGGAGCGGTTGTACGCTCCACCTTTAATTCGAGTGACCAGATTACAAGCTTTGTGGTCGTAAACACCTCTAAAGTCGCAACGTATTGTCCAATCCCACATCGTATCCGTCAGATATTACATTCTGCATGTCATTTGGTCCGGCCGGCTTGTTAAATTTTCTGCCGGTCAGCGTTTATTGTGAGCTCTCACCACAAGCTATGGGCGAGGGTCATGGCTGCCGCCCACCCGGCCCAGTGGATAAGTCGGATGCCGCCCGCCCTATCTAGGAAACATGATGACTTGCTGTCGAACAGATCATGTACAAGTGCAAGTGCAAGCCGAGCAGGCGATCGGTGAAAAGAAGTAAGAATAGCTCTGCCATTCGTAATGTTATAAAGTTGGATTGTTGAATCTAGACGCAATCAAGCATCGCATACGGTACACGTAGGGATACGTCACCAGCGGTTAAAATTCAAACCCACATTAGGGCAACTCAAGGCTTACTTTCTAGGAGTCGATTAATGCGATGTTCGGGAAGCCTATACCGGCACAATTGCAGAACGTGAACTTATTTGCTCTATACAAGTTATATGCAGCCCGAGTATGTTCATGAGCGTTAATTACAGTCAGCCGGCCGAGATGATTAGTTGAGACCGCTTTGCCTTTGATGAGCACATGCTACCACTAGCTCGGTCCAGAGCGGGTTCGATATGTATGGCTTCACGTACTATGGCTTCAGGCTTGTCCGCGAAAATATTTCATTATAAGTCAGCAGCAGATTCATAAAGAGTGGTCTTGTCTAGTTCAATCGAGCGTACATGTTCCGCGTACGTGACATGTGACATTCTGCGTATGTGACATTTGCCCCGGCCACAAATCTATCAGTGAATCTTTATGAGAATCTCAGTATGTTGGGTCAAGTGGTTCAACGGACCTGCCGTGTTCGACAATTGTATTAATTGCATTGATTGCAGGGTCAAGTGGTTCAACGGACCTGCCGTGTTCGACAATTGTATTAATTGCATTAATGACCAAGCCTTATCTCAATGCGCTGGGCCCGGGGCGCAGAGATATGCTAATTACATTGTTCGCGCCTATGATTATCGAACCTTCTTTACGTCAATTTTGCTATGAACATCTTGATGATCAGCTTCCAACTCGTCTGATGTACTTGATCGGACGAAGTGTTTTACTGTCAACTGCAAGTCACTGGACTAATAATGAGCACTCCCTTTTCAATACGTTCGGACAACGTTGCAATAAAGTAAGGCCCAACATCTGACGATTGTGAAGATGAGCAACATCGGGCTCAAAGTGAACCATGGCAGCCTTATTTTGCTTTGGCGACGATTGTGTCGCATCCGGCCGTGCCGTTGTGCTCGTGTATGCATCGACGATGCTCCAGCCAGCCGCTTTGAAGATTGGTATCACATGCTTGTTAAAGACAGCCACCGTGTACCTGAAAGCAGGGTGACATGAAGGGTTAGTACTTCAAGATATTAGATAGAAGTATCGTTGCTCAACATTAGGGTTGTTAGGACAACGTTACCACCAAAGCTAAGCTCACTTCGTAAACACTTATCTTCCTCCAAGTAAACGTGGTAGCCATGAGCTTGAGATGAAAGAATCAACTTCTGTAAAAAAAATTGTTTGCCACCCAATCAGAATTAGAGTATAAACTTATCGCAAGCCCTGTTGTCTAGAGCGACTCCACTTCGAACTTGTACCTTTCGTAAGGCTGCGATGTAGAAGCCTTGGATGTTCTGAGGTGTTCTAGGGGTGTTCTAGAGGTGATCATGGACCCACATTCCTTGCCATGCTCCAGATTGACAGGGTTTTGCTTGAACCAATCTTCATGCTTCTTAGCAGAAGGTCCAGAATCTTTCCTCAGGAGTCAATTAGAGAGAAAATTTTATCACCCCTAGAGAAGCAGAAAACTGCTTACCGTGATGTCACGAAGCTTTGCTCCTCTTCTAGAACCGCTTGCCAGTGAGCGTGGTGATTCCCAAACCTATGCCAGGATGCGGTCGTGGCCCGAAAGATTTTCGGACCAATGAAGCCCACTTCTTCTACCTTGGCTATAACTTGCTTGATGTTACGGATATAAACAATCGATCTCTCGAGCAGAACCAAATCCATTCAGCTCCCTCCACTCCCTGCACTTTGACAAAAGACTGAGTTGGCTCGTCGGAAAAACGACAGAAGGAAAGCTTTGCTGACATGCACCTGCGGACTTCGAAAAAGCGGACCAATCTGAATCGCTCAAAAGGAGATGGCCGGGTGCTTGGACTATGCAGTACGATAAAACAGTTGACGGAGCCGTGGTGTTGGCCCTGGGACGATATCAATGCCCAGGTCGGGCTCAATGACAAGCTTCGCTGGAGCCAAACAATCTGCTCTTTGATCCAAAGTAAACGGTAGGATCCGGACATTGCAAACAGGTTTCAGCAATCTAAGCTACGACTATGGCACCCCACTCCGCATCTCACTTACAAATCTGAAGAACGAACATTGCAAAGAACCTTGATTCTGAACTTTCTGTTGGTCTGCCCGAGAATCTCCAAGTATACTTACCTCCCAACGGGGTTGCAGAAATGGTTTAGATCGTGGAGGCCGGCGTTGAACCATATAGCCGCAGCACCGTTTGCGTCCTCAAAGTGAATAGCTGCTGACTCAAATGCCGCGCTTGCGTTCGCTATCTTTACTGGTAAACCCCCATGTAAAGAGGTGTACTCTAGCTCAAGCCAACGACCACACTGACCGGTGCTGTTGTAGTGTTTCTGGAGCTCCCGCGTTTGCATTGCCATCACAGAGTCCCCAAGTAAGAAAAGCTGCAAGAAGAACGGGAGAAATTGTTCCGGCACATCTTGGATTTGAAAAAATGAGGTCCTTGAGGAACCAACCGTAGAATGGTACGACTGTCGCCGTTGCTCGTCCAGGGCCAAAGCCAAGACTTTCTGGATTGACAACCAGCGGCAAGTCCGACTTTTAGAAACAAAGACTGTCTTGAGAACCAACAGCAATCTCTCTCATCCCCGCGACTAAACTGTGAGGACCTCCGCTGCCATGCCAGAAGTTAGTTTGCACCCGTGTGACCTGTTCAACCAAATCGAAGATGTTCTGAGCATGTTGGTAACATGTTGGACGCTGCTATCGAACATATTGAAGCATCATGGAACTGAATGCATGATAGAGTCCCAAAGGTTATCTGTCATTCCATCAGGACCAAATCACACGGCATTGACTTAGTTTTGTTGTCCAGCTTTGCAAAAAAGACAAACCGGCTTGAATACCACCTGCGCAAGCAGCAACCAGTGCTTAGCACTTCACTTTTTTAAGCCCCTTTTTCCAAGTTAACATCTTGCAAACGTTGCCAGCCAGTTGAAGAAAAAAGGTTTCAGGACATCCGGCGCTGATACTCATCCTCCTACTCATGACAAGTATTAAGAAGCCTGTTCGTCTTCGAGCCGGAATACGAAGGCATTGTTTGATCTCGGCTTTTTCTGGGCGACTCGGACGTTTTTGCCCACACCGTCTGCCCCTTTTCCCAAACCTGTTCTCCCGAATAACTTGGAACAAGAAGACCTGCACATGAAAATAAGAGATTGCAAAGAGGTTGCAGAGACCTTACCTTGAACTTGTGCTCACCGTAGCACTGCTTGAAGGTCGTTTCGTTCATGCACTCCCATACGGGGAGCCGGCATCCTAGAGGTTGCCACGTGTATGTAGCGTTTAGAAAACTGACACGTGTTGTTGTAGCATCGGCTTCAGGAACGCTGGATGGGGCCGGCCTTTCGAGTACCCACCTCCCTCTGGGCCCGCCAATGTCGTCTCCTTCGCAGAGGCGGAGAGAACTTTGAGAAGGCCGAGAAGGCCCTGTGACAGCGACCGTGAAAGGACTGCCCTTGATCTCCTTACCCTCGAAGTATGTTTGCTGCAACAATGGAAGGACCGTGTCACTAGTCAAGTAAGATGGGTCGCTTAACTCATGAGTATCTCTGACGTGATGTCCTCTGTCAGAGGTGACGTACTCGAAAGTGACAGGGTTTGCTGATGAAAGAGGGTTTTTGACGTTGAAACTCAACGATATATGCAGCAAGATGCTACCTTACAGTTGCTTACTCTTCCATTTTCCAATGTTCATCCGCTTCCCGCATCACTGCTGTAGCGGCCGTACTTTCCACGAAACTTTTCGAGGAGTCTTAAATGCTATTCATGGTAATCTGAGGCTTGCCACGTTAGAGAATAACGCAATAAGGGAGAAATGCACCCCAGGAGATACAGGAACCAATCACCGTTTTACTCGTTGATGACTTGTCTGAGACCTGTCTGCACCTTAGACTCAGTCAACATAGCTGCCTTGGATCGGGGAACCGAACGTTCAAAGAGACAGAATTGGAGACCAAAACATGGAGGCAAGAATGTTGCTGGCTAACAGTGCAATTCCTCCATGTTGAAGTCACCTACTTGTGAGAGAAAGTTCGGGTCTCCCTCGCCGAAGGGGGTTGCGAAGTCAACTGCGACTTGCAAGGTGTAAATTCCTGGGTCGTAGACTTCATAATAAACCCGAAAAATGGTGCGGTTGACTCGCTCTGAGTAGCCAGGCACGATTGTTGGCCCCACCAGCCTTATGGAAAAACATCGTCGTTGTGTTCTCCGTAAGGTCGATCGCCTGCAATAAATCACACGTTGTCTGAAAAGCGTGCTGGAAAGGGCAAGTTTAGTACACACAGTGGGTGCACGATAGCACCACCCAAAGCTTAAAGCATCAACAAAGCGAAACCACTTCTCGGTCACGTGGACGGTTAAACTCTACTGTGCAATTTCAATGCATCAATTCAAGCCACTCGTTAGTATATAGATGCGGCTAGCAAAACCTGCTCCACGTGCAACCGTTCTGTACAGGTGAAAGGCTTACCTGATATTGGGCACATATAGGGTCGATCTTGATCAGAAACTCCGTCTCCTGATTTGTTGTTGCTTGAGAGGCTCCATCACCGGAGGCTGTGATGCAACTCGCTAAAACACCATGTTGAAGCCTGCCTGATCGCGACACACACGGCATCTCCCCGGGAATGTAGCTGCCTGCGGTCGTTGGAATCGCATACAATCTATCCACTGCGTCCAAAGGATACGCTCTCTCTGTAGTTTGGTTCCTGCAAAGGTAGAGCTGAGATCAGCAACTGGCTTCTCGTAGCAAAAGTAACTAAAGTACCTTACCTACAGGCCTAGGTTTCTCGGTGGGTTGGAGTGCCTTTTGTTTAGGCATCTTGGCAGCCAGTATTACTGCCCTCTTTGTATTGTAAAAGTCGAAAGGTGCCAGATATGAGTCAAATCGCCACGCTGCACTTTCAAAAGATCAGTATACAAGTCAGCTTGTACTAAAAGTGTCTGAAGCATCAGGCTTTAAAGCATTTGCATCTGAGATATGATCATCAAGTGCCACAGAAAGCTGGTGATTGGATCGGAAATCGAGAGATGGTGCATAGGCGTCTTCCCGCACTTTAGAGTAAGAGTAATGAAACAACTGGCCGTGCTTTTATGCAGGCTCTACAGATCAGCAAGCGGCAAGGTGTTGCTGATACAATCCGTGCTGCAATCATTTTTCCACCTCAAGCTGATTCAGTACTGGGTTGATTGAGAAGAACTATATCAGACAGTCAGCACATGGACAGAGGAAACATAGTACGCTACCCCAGGAACAAACAGTCGATGTGTACTCAAAATTAGGAGACAAATTTTGAACCTAGTAAGTAACGTTGGGCAAATTCATCCTTGGCAGCATTTGAAGCCTTGTCTGGGGAACCAGAATCTGCATCAGAAATGTCCTTTTTAGCAGCCTCATACCACCGATGGAAGCGAGTACTTGCCTTGAAACTGGGTCGCCACAGAAGTTGGGTGTCAGAAGCCTTGTTACGCCAGAATGTGGCCCATCATTGACCAGTAGAAACGCCAGACATGCTGCCAGTGCTGCCAGCAGGATGGACATAAGAGCAAGTCTCCCGCACACATTCTTCCAAGCACTGGACACATGCGAAGCTCTTTGTTTGTGCTGTTCGTGGCCTCATTCTAACAGCTAAATAGCTTTTGATGGCCAAAGAGTGTTCACTAATTAGCTGCTCACAAACTGCAGAGCGCCGGTTGTAGTCAACTAAAGCACCACAACGTCATCAGTCTTCCCAAAGGGCCGCCAGGAACCACGAACTGAACCTCCAGGTGTTCCTGGTTAGTTCAAGTGGTTGTAAAGATCCCATGCAACCTCCATAATGGAGCTTGTCCCCTGAACTTGACCCTGAACTTGAAGTTGAAGGCTGCTGTCTGAAGAGACTCTGCGAAACGACGCATGCCTGTCTCACAGCTCAGCATTGGTCTGGCCGTTTCTGTTTCTTGCCTTGACGGTTGTTGTAACCAATGTGTTTCAGCTCTTTGGGCTTTTTTTTTTTTTTTTTTAAAATGGGTCGGCAACGCCAACAGTCCGAAGATATAAGAGTCCGGTCTCGGTCTAGGATCCTCCTACCCTAGACAAACTCTCTACATTGACCATCCCGTTGTCAAAAAGCGCACTTTAACTAGGTACATTTCGGGGTCCCGAACTTTCCGCTGGCTGGGGCTGGCACCGTCCGATGAGTGCCACGTATAGGGACCGAGTCCAAGTCTGTCAGAATTGCACTTGTACACTGCGGCAGTACTTTCTCCGTCGAGT
>DF237283.1:0-11948 GCA_000708835.1 Klebsormidium nitens
GGTGATCCGGTGGCATTTCTAGTTCAATACAGAAGACCAACAACCGAGCTCTAACCGGACAAAAATTTGCTTTACGCTTTACAGTTACGTCTTACCACTAGTAAAGCATAAAGCAGACCGTCATGACACCGTAAGGAAATGACCGTAATTTTAATGCGTTACACGGGGTCAACCGTAACTACGGCGTAATTACGACAGTAATTACGGCGACCGTAATCAGACCGTAATGTAAACCCAAAAGCCCTAAGTAGGATACAAGCTCCTGAGACCCTTAGACTTTGTCCCAATTACATTGAAAACTCCAGCTGACTGACATTCTACAGTGCTTGATATCAGTGGAGCTTATATCAGCTGATTACACTGTCCATCATAAATCTTGACACTTTTGTCTTCATGGATACATGACGTACTGCAGCGGCCTGTGTTTCTAACCAAACGTGTTCCCTGTGACATTCACACAGTTTTTGCATCAACATAATGCTGGGCATATTTTACGTTCATTTTGATATCATCTGAAGCTCCCGGTACAGCATAGATGGCGCCTGGCCGGCGTTAGAAAAGTCAAGCCGGTTATATGCGGTTAGTCACAAGGCTCGAGTTACCCTGATTTCGCAACTAGCACGCATATAACAGTTCTGCCTTAACCTTCGGGTTATGTCAGTCAGGATATCCTATGCAACTCAGTCAACATGGAATCGAGACCTATCCGTACGTCTCCAAGTTCTCCGGGCCCGGAGTCCCGGTGCGTTGGAAAGCCGCCACGTGTTAAAATGCTTTCGAATCGGACTTGGATTCCCGACTCCCGAGGACGGCTGGATGTGGTGGTCGCACAACTTCGACATTCAGATACCTACCCGGTATTCTGATATTTCTCAAATATCACAACTCTGACTAACATGCCTGGGCATCGCAGAGTTGCCTCGTGCATGTTGAACGGTGCTCATTGAGCACCTTCGAACCTATTCAACTGCATTTGACCGGCTATGATTTGTTCACGCGCCAGGCGCTACCCATGCTGGAGCGGACTGAGTTTCATCGTCTAAATGCAATCAATCAGAATGATGATGCAATTCCTTGAAAATATATCACGTCATTTGTACATCAGATCAATGACGCGAGATGAAAATGAGCAAAACAGATGCAACAAGCCATTCTGCCTGTTTCTCTTACTGCAACTTCGTACTGACTCAAATGTCTAGTAATGGGCAGTTCCACAACCCGGAATCATTCTCTAATGCTGCTTACATGCAGGGCCAGCTCATATATCCCCTCACAATGTCATGCAGCATTTCATACAGTGTCGTGGCTGCGGGGTGGCTGCTCTACAATGCTAGACCCGAAAAATAATGGTTACGAGCAAGAATGAACAATCTGAGGACACCACGCTCATGAGCTGGAGACATGGGACTCCTATACCTAGCGATGGTCGCCGGAGCGCGGGTGCCAAACCGCACGGCGGCCCCTGGGAGGCGGCGACGACCGTTACTTACGAGGAATTGACAAACTTTTAACCCGCACGCGGCCTGACCCTTTGTGCGTTTGCGAGGGATCGAAGCCAGGCCCCTCGCAATCATTGACGTCATCATTTCATCACCAAGTGAAGGAGAAATCCCCACGCCTCAGCCGCTAGACCAAGCGTAGGATGACTAACAATATGGTTACGAGCATATTAAGCATTGGATGCCAGTGGGTGGGCGTGCATTGTGATTATTGCCTGATTCAAGGGCATGCCTGTGACTGGCCCCATGTGACTTCTTTCCGTTGTATCATGTGCCCACCAAATTCAGCACAATCCCAGCCGACCCAATCTTGCACTGTGCTAGTTAGGACTACAAACATATCAAGGTCGACGAAGCTTTTAAACGTGGTCATGGACATCACACACATGACAGTTGGAAGCCTGTTCGAAACCCTGTGTGGCCTGAGGTCCTGCCAAGTATTAAGGGGTAGAGACGGGCCGTAGGTTCATTGGTGGTAGACACATTTATAGCTGGCCCAAACGATCAAAGGTGCGTTGTTACTTGTTGCAACTGACGCGATTTAAAGTACGAGTGTCGTCCTGGAGCCGCAGACTCATATCGCCTGTTCTTGCGCGCACTCGTCGATTCGGATTCGTCCTCATCGTCGTTCTCCCTGTAATGACACTTTGGCTTTTAGCTGAGAAGCACGCTTTCTTTGTGCACTCTCTAGTGGATTGAAATTACTTTCTGGATGAGAACTAAGCCAAAGCCTGCAGAACCAAGTTCCGCTTGCAGACGAGCGGACTGTCAAGCAAATCCCCCATACATATGCACGCAATCGTCTCTCAAAATATTCGAGCAGTAGACATCAAACGCCATCGGTCAGCGATGTCAAAGTTTGTTCTACTGCGGATACGTACACTTGACTAACAGACCGTCGCTCTTAGGTTCGCAGGAACTAGTGACGTCAGCAGATGTCAGGCAATAAGGACGCGTATCCGGTTGCTGACCCTCTCTGATTGCGACCGGCTATCCTTAGCAAGCTCACGTCAAACATGACAACTGGCTGGATTTCTAAAAGACTTGCACAAACGCTCCTTTGGAGGGGGAGGAAAAGAGAGCTCAACACAAGCTTAACAAGGATTAACTACAATCTCGGCCGGCTGAGCCATCAAACACCTTTTTGCCCGTTGACCACCGCAACAGCGACTAAAGCCGGCACAATTCTCCTGATTCCTGACTGCCCTGACCCAATGCTTTGTCACTACTGCAACCCCGTACTGGGAGCGAAGAGCCTAAAGGCCTTACAGTTGGATGTCAGGTGCCTTTCTCCAGAACGTCAGGTGCTCATCTCAAGAACGCACCTGGCAAACCGCCCGGTCCAGAGTAACAAAGACGACGAGGAACGGAAACACGGGAACATTTAAGAAAGTGAGCGATTACCGAAGGTCGCGCGACGGTTCAACGTTCAGGTTGGCCAAAGGAAAGAGCTGTCAGAGAAGGTTGTCACCAGAATAAAGAGCACATAGAAAGCAGAGGGAAAACAAACAGAAGAAAAACCGGAATGGAGTACTCACCATTGAACGTCCACACAAAGCTTGGCCACCAACGGTTTGCACGTGCCCCAGCTGAAGCGCACCAACGACGGGAAGCCAAACACGGGGTCCACGTTCGCCGCCAACCACGTCTTTGTCTCGGGGTCTGTAACCAGAAAATAAACCGGCTCGTTAGTGCTTCTTTGCGATTCGTAACCCAAGAAGATAACCCGGCTCGTTAGTGCTTCGTTCAGAGCATCGTGTTGGACTAATATGATCGAGCGTCTGCGGAAGACAAAGCTTTGCGGTTTCTCATACCAACAACGTAGTTCAAGAACCTCCAAAGGCGTCTTTGTCTCGGGGTCTGCAAACGAGGGAGGTAACGGCCCTTATCTCAACCTTGGAAAGCATGAAGCTTACTCAAGATGCACAAACCTTTGGTAAGTCGTTGAACACAGTTTGTCGATTGTCCACGACGTAATGGATATTGACGGACAGACGGCGAAGATAAGATATCGAAGACGGATCTTGAATACAAGGACTTCTCACCTGCCGGGTAGCCAGACCCAAACTGGCGCCCGTACTCGACACCTCTCTCTTCGAACACCCAGGCCCTCAACGCGCGATCTCTTGTTACCTAGAAGGAAGAGAGTATATTTTGCTTGAGCAGGAACTGCAAATACCCGTCGAGAGTCTGCTTCTCTGCGAGTATGGGCGAGGAACGCTCTTGGGAGAGGCCACCCCGAAGGAACAACGAGACTGCACACGTTATCCTTTTGGTGTTCAACCCGCTTGGCCGTTTGTTGAACAGCGGAGAAAAGAGGGATGGAGAGTGCGCTTACTGAGCCTAGCTAAGTAGCGGAGGCAGTTTATCCCCAGCTTCTATGCACACGTGCTCGATCTGAGTTTCTCCCGTTGGCTGGGTAGCAAGATCAAGACCGCTTTGCAATTGCATCTATGCGCTGTTCTTACGCGCAGGTCGAATAGAAAGTTGGACATTGAATGAACCTTTAAACCATCAGAACATGCCTCCGGACTGCTTCGACCGATCAAGAAAGTTTCGTACCTTTGCGACAATGCTGGCTGCACTGACAATTGGAAACAGGCTGTCGGCCTTCTTGCGCACGGTCATTCTGACCCCGGGAAATTTCTCGCTCAGTCGTTGCTCGTACTTCTCAGGATCGCCAACAGTATCGACGTAGACCTGGAGGAACGAAATAGGAGAGTCAATTTCACCTATGTACGTGGCTGATCGTTCAGAGAGTACAGACTTCGTCTCGCAACACCACTAGTAGGACTGGAAGCCCCAACTTTGATGAATAAAAGCGGCCCTACAATGGATTTTGAGTCGAGGGGCAAGATGAAGCAGAGAAAGCGGTTGCCAGCTGAACCGTTAGCCAAAAGTTGCTCCATCAGACCTGTATTGAGGAGACTGCCATGATCTGACGGGTCTTGTTCGCTGAGTATCGCGAAGAACCAGTCGTGTCTCAAGTCAACACGTACCTCAACCAGATTGACGCCTTTGTCGAGTGCCCCCCGGATTAATCCCATTGCTGAGTCGTGCGAGATGGCATTCAGACTTTTCTTCTCACTGCAAGAAAGGTTTTGAAAGGTTGAAAAGTGTCACGTTGAAGTATAACATCAAAGAAACCTGGTTGCTAACGAGGGATGTACCTGACCTGCCCGAAGCTCAGCCGTAAACCTTCAGAAAGAACCACAGCATTGGGGCAGCATGTGAGCTGCCTACTCCTAGCCCTTCTGTGTGCCTTTGAAAAGGTGGTGAGATCTCACCTTCGCAACATCTGAGATGACAGATCCTTTGCATGAATTACATCGGCTGCCCAGCCAATGGAGGTATCCTCCTTTAGCGCCTCAAAAAGAGTTTCTCGCTTTTCTTCTGTCAATGTTTTGGAATCTGGTAGAAAGATGAGGAACGCCACATCAGATTGATAAGCTTAATCAATATCTGGGGGGATATGCAATTTCCAAGATCCACATTTAAAGCCAAGCAAGGCCCAGCATTGTTAGAAACTTTGCAAGTATGGTTCCTCCAAAACCATCGTGACATTCAGCATGCTTAGTACAACAAAACCAGGATCAAAACCAGGATTGAAAGCCAGGATTTAAAACAGAATTAAGTGCTGAAGGCCAAGTCTCAGTAACGGAATTTTTCTGCAAAAGTTTATGCAAGTCAGCCAGCAATCTGGGGTACTGACCTGCGAACTCCATGCCAGCTATCCTCGCTTTCTGTGACAAGGCACAAAACGCACACCCGTAAACCATCGGTCCTGCAGAAAGGCATTTTGTTTTGTCAGCTCATTGAAAAGTAAGGTGTTCCCTAGAACGAATATGTCTGCACCTCTGCCCTCCTGGGATAAGTACAAGGATGACATTCTGCTTTCACACTTTGACTTGTGAGAATTTGAACGGAAGCAACTCTGGTGAATTCCTCTGTGGCTCCTCATGAGCCCCAATCTGGCTTGGAAATTATCACTCTTTCTAATGATGTTTTCAAAGGAACGCACCCAAGATACATCAAGCCCAAGGGAGACACACTTTTGCAACCCAAAGCTGTGCAAAAGTGTGATTTAAACATATGAGACGGCTTCCAAATTATTGCACAGAGCTACTTGACACAACTTAAGCAGCTTGCTTGACACAACACATGAATATCTGTCTGCTCAGGCGAATCTGGTCATCTCCAACCTCATGACAGACTTGGCCTCGAGGTTGCCACAATTGATGAATTGAGCACAGAGCCCCACCTAGTACTGGCCCTCTTCCTGCCTCATCGATGCCAAGAATACATGGCTCATTGAACCACGCAGGTTCTTCTCCTGTCCGTCCTTCCATTATAACCCCGGAGTAGACTTGTACAATGTAAACCTTGCTCGATGTGCAAGTGGCGGTACAAGAAGCCGCCCTGAATGACTTGTGCACGACGCGTCGGCTGCTAAAAGAGTAAAGTGCACCGGCCAACTTTGGATTGGTCGTACCACCGTCAGGTCTGAGCAGGTCTGAGCTGTCGCTCTTTTTAGCTTTAAGATTGATTGTCCAGGTATCTGCTCCGACTCTAAAGTAAAGTTGGCGGGACACTTGACATTAGCGTCCGTCAGTATGTGTGCAGCCAGAGGGTGTTCACATTAACTTGCCGTTGCCCACTTCTGGTCAAACGGCTGCAATGGTTTCCGTTGAATCTCAATCTGGCGAAGGGATCTGCCTGCCCAGTTGCTAGTCAAAGTCTGAGAGCGTAAAAGGTCTCAACGTCAACAAGAATGACAGCAGATGCCTCAAAATTTTCAGAGGTACGAGGGACAGAACGAACACATGAAATTGGGTCCCCCAAAGACGAAAAAGGACGGTGCAACTTGCAGGTCTCTACATTCTAGGTTTCAGTGCAGCTTTTGATAGCCACCGCATGTGCTCCAAACTGGAATTGGACGATCACTTTTCTTTGCTGCTGCATCCAAAAACTTTGAAAGCAAACCTCAACTGGCAGTGGCAGTGGCAACTTCAGAGTTTGAACCAAATGGCGGGCTTTGCTAGAACAGGGTTTGGTCCCTACCCTCAAAGGGTTAGGTATTTGGGTTTGTTTTGATAAGAATTTGACATAATGTTAGCAATTTTTTTAACCAGGATCTAGTTACCTTTTAACCGGGGCCGGCTAGGCCACAGGGTCATTCCGCTTCAGACTCGCATTTGGTACCGCACTCATTAACTGATTTGTTTAACCCGTCTTGCAAATGCGTAATCTGCGGCACCCAAGGGCTCCTGTAAACCGCCGGCGCTAGCTCACAATGAACAAGCACAAATAAGATCGATCAACACGGCGACGAGTGAGCAGGAACATGACTTTCGTGGTCGCTCGCACTTCCGAGTTCGGGGCGACCGCGTAGCCCCGCTTCCGAACGCCTGAAACTTGTAAGTTGAACTGCCTCCTTCCAAGCCCTCGTTTTCATCTGAACACCACCTTCCGATCATATCAAGACAGCGCTAGCTAGCTTTATCATTTATGGTGTCGACTGTTGTGATGTGGCCATGAATGGCCACCGCCGTCCGTCAGCAGCGTAAGGACGTCCTTAGCACTCCAGCGGCTCAGCGGGCAGCGTTTCTGTGGAGAGCCGCGAATGCGCTGCTGCCAACTGCGCTGCCTGTGGCAAACAATCTGAGGCAAGCCAAAATGTTGACTGCATTGCAACGTTACGAGCCCTTTTTCACAACTTTCGTTTGTCTTGCATTTCCTGGCATTGCGTGTTTCTTGAGCTTTTGGAGGGCTACACTACGGTATCTCTACAAGCAAGCTTCGTGCATGGCATCTGCGTCTTTGCTGTGCATGATGGTGCGCCTCCACAATAATCGTGCTATCTAATGTAAAGGGTCTCATATTGAGTGAAGCTTTTGCCGAAGTAAGTTGAGCTTGTGCCCTTGTCCAACAATTGAAAGTCTCTCATTTATGAAGAGCAACCCCATGGATCTGGCTTCTTTCTGAAGCACATGGCTCTTAACTCTTGAGATGAAAAGCCTTTGCCCACTGGGTTCTACAGCGCCTAGATTTTATACATCTTTCCTCATCTTCTCTTGAACGCTTATGAGCTTTTGCCACACCAGACGGTTGCTTGCAGGAAGACTTTTGACAATGCAGGTTTTCTCCATGAAGTCAAGGCACAAATTGAGCGATGCAGTATTGTTATCAGCGAGAGAACCATCCTGTGAAACAAGAACTTGGTTGGAAAGAGTTTTCCGATGTCATCTATCATTACCACCATTTGAATTTTTGTGAGGACACCTGCTGAGACATAACTCATTTTCTAAGGTTTTGTTTCCATACCCAACTGCCAGTTCAACAAGGTTTGTTTCTTAGAAAACCCATCAAGATGCCAAGGCATATGTCTTGACTTTAATATATTTGGTGTGCTATGCACAGATTATATTGTATGCTGAAAGGAGAATTGAAATCTTCTTCTGAACTTTTCATGAAAAGCTGAGACGTTAATGTACAGATTTACAGAGCTCTGCAATGAAGGCAAGAGCCTCCTGTATGCACGAGTGAATCACGCCTTACCGCATTTGGAATCTGAACTTTCTCAATGCCGGTTTTGTACAGCATTGGGGAAGCTGTTGCGACATTGCACATTTAATATCTCTTTCCGAAGCATGCTCAGTCCAACTGCCCTTTGCACTGTGTCTAATGGCCAATCAACCTGTCTTCTGCAGCGTTCAGCTCCGTCAACTTTGTGAAGCTCAGTCGGCCCCGCTCCCCAAGGGCGCCGACCAGCTCTCCTGTGCCCGTTGCGAAACTGCCCTGCTCCCGGGGGTAAACTGCAGAGTCCTCAGTGGCCGTCAAAAAAAGCATCCCGGCAGCCGGGCTGTCCTGTACCAGTGCTCGGTCTGCACGCACTCCGGCGCTTTCCCGGGCGCGAGCAGAGCCGCGGAAAGGAGCGCAAAAGCGGAGGAGGCGGCCCGAGAGCAGATCGAGCGCTTGGCGTCCGAAAGCGGTCCGAAAGCGGGCGTGGTTCCGGAGGGCGGGGCAAAGAGGAAACGGGCCAGGGGGAAAGTGCAAAGTCTGAGGGCGTTGGCTCAGAAAGCAGCGAAGCGGCCAGAGGAGCGGGCGGGGTTGGTTTTGGCGTCTGGGTCCGAGCCTAAACCTTCGGTTAAGCTTGTATCGGTGACTGCGGCTGAGGCTGAAGCTTCGGGTAATCTGGTGTTAGCACAGAGCTTGAACCCTCTGCAGGAATCACTCTTGGGCGAAGTCTCCACTGTGGTGACATCAGCGGTGACATCAGGGACGGTGGACGCTATCATGACAGCTGGAGCGGGGCTTAGCAAGAACGACGACCGCAGCTCAGAGGGGGGGAAGATGCTGAGTGGAACGGAACCCCTCCCGGCGCTTGAGTCTGCCGAAGCACCCCTCTTGAAAGTAGCCCCCGAAGGTGAACCCAAGACGGCCGATGTTTCATTTGAAGATCGACAACCTGCGCTGTATTCCTCTCTGGGTGAAGCGGCCGCAGCGCAGAATTGCACCGAGACGCCCCCGCTCGAAGTCCCCCTGCCCGAGAAACCCACCCCCCTAGTTCCTGCAGAAACCGCAAAGCCTGACACAAAGCCTGGGGTGTTTTTTCCTGCCGAAAAGGCCACACCGCAGCGGACAAAGCGTCCTGCCTCTCGGAGTGGGGGGCGGTCGGTTCTGGGGGCCTCCATGGCTGCGAAAGCTGGTCAGGGGGGGAAGGCAGCCCCCAGTTCTGCGAACCAGGGGGGCGATGACGAAGAGTCGCCGTACTCGAAAGTGGCCTCGCAAAGGGAGGTTGCAGAGGAGACTGCGCAACAGGGGGGAGGGATTGGCGAGCAACTTCAGAGTGGGGAAGAGGCAACTGCAGAACAAAATGCAGCTGGATTGCAAGAGACATCTGCCGGTATCCAGAGCAACAGGGGGGCCGAAAAGGGGGTGAATGAAGGGGCTTCGCAGGCAGCGGCAAAGGAGGAGAGAGGTGGCAGGGAAGATGTCCCAACTAGCGAGGCTCTGCTCAAGCCCCCTGTCGCCCACCCTTCTGAAACCCCTGCTGATGAGCCCACAACCCAAAACGTTCCCCCTCCCAGCGAACCAGAGAGCAGCATCGACACTTCACTGCGCCGGTCCGCGCGCAAGCGGGGGGCGCCGAACGGCTCCGGAGCAGCCCCCCAGAAGGACGACACGGCGACCTCGTCCAAGGGGGCGGAGACGCCCAGTAGACGGTCACTTCGAAACGGGGGGGCTGCTTTGGCAGAGGCGACGACCCCCCTGAGGAGGTCCACACGGAGAGCGGGGTCTGTGGAGCCGGATGCGAAGAAAGCTGTGGCAACGCCGGGCAGGCGGTCAGGTCGGACTGGGGGGGTCGGCGAGGCTGGTGCGGAGCCCCCTGTTCCAAAACCAACTCGGCGGGTGGGCAGCAGAGGTGTCTCTACTGAGCCCGAGGATGCCCCCCAGACGAGTGCAGCAGGGCGGGAAGAACTAGCGGCGGCTGAAAGAGGGACTGATGACAAGGAACAGGAAGGGGACGGAAAAGTGGAATCTGCCCTTGGAACGATAGCGGAGCTTCTGGAAGCGCCTTTGTCGACCTTTGACGCTTCCGAGGGGGTGGCGAGCGCCCTGGAAGTTTCCACCCAGGAGACGTTTGTGACTGCGACGCAGGAGAGCGTCCCCGGGGGAGAGTCTCAGTCGCAGACAAACACCCCGTTGGAGGAAACGGAGACACAGCCTGTGCTGACGCAGGAAACAGATCCTGAAATGGAGGAGCTGACCCCCCCAGAACGAGAAGTGGGTCCGAGCGAGCAGGAAACAAGTCATACGGAGCCGGAAAGTGTGCCGATTTTGGCAGAGGAAGACATTCGGGGGGGGCCATTGGAAGGTGGGGTGTTTCCGAATACGGCGCTTGCTGAAGAAAGGACCGGAAGGGGAGCGGCGGAAGGAGGACTCGAGAAGGAGGAAGGAACGAAGGAAGACGAAGAGATGGCGGATGCAGATGTGCACGAACGAGAAGGAAAGGACGAAGGGGGAGAAAAGAGGGAAATGGAAGCCGTCGATTTGGGGGGGGCTTTGAGGACTGCGGAACAGGTCGCAGAGGAGATAACGGTGGGGGAGATCGAAATGGGGGGCGGCGAACAAACGGCAGCAGAGAAGAGGGACAGCCTGCTGGAGCATGACGTGGAAGTGCCAGCTACGAAGCGCCGGAGGGGATCCCCCGAGGCGGACGATTCAACCGCCCCCACAGAAGCGGGCGTTTCTGTGGCCGAGCAAGAGCCGGGTCTCACCCAAACGATTGAGAATATGTTCACCGCTGTGGGGGGTTCTCCGGGCATCGAAACGGGGGGATTCTTTGCCACTGATTTTGGACCCCCTGCCGCAGCTGACGAGGTTCCAGTGGGGCAGAACGGGCGTGAGACAGCGGACGGGGCGGGGGCCATCTCTAGGCTGGCCTCCGCAGAGTCGGCTGACGTCATGATGGCCTCTGCTGACGTCGAAACGCCCTCTGCTGACGTCGGAACGGCCGCTGCTGCCGTCAGACCGGCCTCCGCCCGTCTCCCGCCGCAGGCGATCGTCATCGAGGACGCCCTCGCGCTCGCTGACGGGCTGCTGACGTCACCGACGCTCGGCCTCGGGATCGAGGGCCACTTTCCGCCGACGCCGACGCCGGAGGGGCCGTGGAAAACTGCCGCAGCTGCAGGTGAACCTTTTGGCCAATCGCATCCGTCAGATTTGCAGACCAACTGTCAGCTTGGAACGCTTTATCGTGGTGGCCTTAGTAAGCGTGCTAACTGCAGTTACTGGTGACAAGACTGACAACTTTTAAACCTTGTAAGCTTAGTTTCAAATTGGAACCTTAACCAGGTTTGGTCAAGGGAATGTGGCACAAATTTTGATATCGGCAGCCGACAGTACCGTATGAAAATGTCGTCTACGTCTTTGTCCATGTCAGTCAACGCAATACAGATCTGCTTATACAGTAGTGCTTTCTAAGACGAAGCTACTGGTATGTGTTTGCGCCTCATGCTGCAGTGTTCGTTGACACGAGAAAGTGCAACTGGGAGCAAAGAGAACTTAAGTTTGAAGAGAAGCAATGGGCATCTCTGCAGGTTGACGGAAAGGCGGTACAAGGTTCGCATGGAATCGACTAGGAGCAATCCTAGGCCTGACGATATAAGGATAGTCCAGGCTTTTCCGCAACAGTATTTGGACACATTCTAGAATCCGTTCTGGACAGAATGGACAATAATCCGGTCTTGCCTCCGCCTGAAAACAAGACACCTTCGATTCTTCCACAGGTGATGTCATCGACACCCACGAACGCGTCGACGCTGACGTCAGCTTCGAGCCGGGCACTCAGCCTCTCGAGCAGGAGCACGAGGGCGGCGACACGGACCTGGAAGACGCTGACGTCATCCCGGATCGGGAGCGCGGCGCCCCATCACACACGCGCCG
>DF237283.1:12292-101331 GCA_000708835.1 Klebsormidium nitens
GGGCTGCCTGCCGAAGCAGAGGGGCAGTTCGAGCAGCGCTCTGGCGGGGGGGACCGCCAGCTGGCGAGCGGAGCGGATGCGACCGCCCCAGAAAGGTGCGTTGAGAGTTTGATGTCGGTAGCAACAGCCGCCTTTGCGTGAAAACCTTGCTTAGCAAGGGGGTTTGGGTGTCTCCAACGGCCTGCGGCGGTCGTTTCTATTGGTTCAGTCTCGCGGCATACGAGGTCATTCTCAGGTCCCTGTCTCTTGCACTCGATGATAGGCCAAAGGACATTGTCAATGCGATGCATACTGGATCTGCTGTCAAGATTCAGGTCGCCTCTTCTACGAGAGCTACGAGCCGACCCAAGCTCATTGGGCTTAGCAAACGTCGGGAGTGGGCCAAACCCACTCTGCCTACTCTTATCTATCGTTCACCAGCTCTTTCCCCCTTATGCAGTGCTCTGTGGACGGATAATCCAGACGCTCGCGAGGATCTTAATGGGCTGTCGCTGCAATCGCGGGCCGCAATAGAGAACGCAGCTCGTGTTCAAGCGGCTCAAAGGTACGTGGCAAGTCGGGAAGAAGACTTGCAGAACCTGACAGTGGATGTAGCCCGAGTAGAGGCGAGAAACAGGAGGTTAGAGGCGGAAAAGGAGAATCTAACGGCGGAAACGGCGGAGCTGAGGGCGGCCAGAGCGGAAACGGAAGCGGAAAGAGAGGCGGAAAAGGAACGGTCTGAGGCGGAGAGACTGGAGCTTGCAGAAAGGAACGCAGAACTAGAGGCGGGGAATAGGGAAGTGGAGGCGGGAAAGAGGCAACTAGAGCGGGAGAAGAACGAGGCGGAGGAAGAGTCTGCCGGCCTCCGGGCGGAACTGGAGGAGCTGAGAGCGGAAGCGGAAGCGGCAAAGCAGGCGCTGCAACGGGAGGTCGACCAACAGAGAGAGTGAGTGATTACGAATGACGGTGTTCGGTTGGTCTGCTTGCTAGATTCGCAGATCTTGCTGAAGTTCGAGAATTCGTAGCGTAGCTGTGCTGTTGGTCTTGAACGTGTGGCGTAATCCAAGAGTCTCCCAAGACGTGCGGCCAAGGTCGACATTTTGTAACTTGTCGACGTTTGAGTGAAACTTTTATAGCTAACTAGTTCTAAGGGCAGTTCCAAGGTGCTCACATGTCGAGCTTTTCCTTCCCTTCTTTTCGAGCAGGCCACGTCTGTCGACCGTTTGAAAGAACGACGTCTTGCCATTGATCGTCCTCTCGTGTTGAATCGCTCGATAGTACACCGTGTAGATCAAGGTTCGATCCACGGCCCTTGTAAATACGAGCTGGCAACTCTTGTGCGTGCGTGATACGAGATAATCAAGATACCTGATCAGATCGCAACTCACGCAAAGGCCGTCTTTTAACAGATAAGAAGCGTTTGGATCATCCCGTGTCCAGGAATATCATACATTGAACGTAGTGACTCTGACAACTGCAGGCTAAAGGTGAAGGCGTACGAATCGGCGTGGAAGGCGGCAGTCGCAAAATTCGAGCAAGAGGCCCTGGAGAGGTACGAGTCCCTGCGGGACAGGCTGGAAGGCAGGATTGCGGAGGCCCACACGTCGGCTAACAAGGCCCACGCCACAATCGCGACGCTGCAGCGCACAATCTCCACTCAGCAGCGCATGATCACGACTTTGCGGGAGACGATCCAGACGGATTCCGCTGGAGGAAACGGAAGGAAGAGGGGGGCGGAAGCAGAAGAGGAGGGTGCGAAGAAGAAGAAAGCAAGAGGGGGGGAGGAAGAGGGCGCGGTAACGGTTGGCGACGACGTGGCAACGGAAGTGACGACGGTTTTCGATGGCATTCCGGAGCCTGCGGTGTTCCGAAGGGGCGAGAGAGCCGCGAATCTGCGGCAGGGGGTTCCGAAGGCTGCGAAAGTCGCCCCCGGCGCCGTGGATGTACGAGCGGGGGTGCCGGCGCCGAAGAAGCGGGGGAGAAAGGGAACGGCGTCGGAGCGGAAGATCGACATCGACCTGATGACGTCGGATGAGGACGAGCCGGCTCTAGACTCTGAAGATGGAGCAAGGGGAAGCGGCAGAAGCGGAAAGGCTGAGAGTAAGAAGGACAATGGTGCAGTAAATGGGCAGTTAAGTGTCGAGAATGTTCCGTATAGGATGCCGCGATATCCGGTTAGTGGGGGTCTCCGTTCGAATCCCAACATAGGGTTCTTCAAGTACGGGCGGGTCTGGCGGACCTACTGGAAAAGGGGCCCGCCCCGGTCAATGGCTTATTAAGGATAAATGGGAACATTGCGCGTACTTGTCTGCTTGTCAATAGAGTCACTTTGACTGGATGAAGGTCTGGCAGGGTCGACGAAGTCGATTTTCAAACCGAGCTAGCAACCGTACCCAACAACACCTTTTCAGTCTGTGAAAAGAAATACATATACTCTATTGCCATACTCATTTTTGGCATTGACCTTCTTATGAACTGCGTGGGTGGTTCGCACTTGACAAGAAATACACACAGTTTTCGCATAATCGAGTCGCGTTTTTAAATGTCAGCCTGGCAGCGGCCCCCATTTGCACCACGGCCGGGCTGCTCATGTTTGCAAACTTGACAGTGACACTAGCTAAAAGCATTGAATCATTGATTCGAACTGATTATTGAGACACACTAGCTAAAAGCAATTACTGCCTGTTTATAGCAAGCTCATGGTGCTTGCTTATATGTCGTCACGGCGTGCATGAGGCTCGTCAATCCTTAACTTCCGTTGCATGGCAGATCTCCATTTCATCATGGAACTTAGTCGTGAGCTCGTAAAATTTCCGACGTTGCCTAGGCAGAATGATCCGATGATGTGAATATTATATATAGCGGTGTTCGTGGCGCCATGCAAGTGACCGGCCGCCCAGCGCCATCCAAGGGGTGCCTAGAGACCATTTTATTAAACTAGCTCACGCGGCGCGGCGCCGTCCAATGGGTGCCAGCAGAGCTAGACCATTCTATTAATCTAGCTCACGCGGCCGGCATACATCATGTGGCGCGCACAACAATGCACCTAGGCATGCATGCATATGCACAACTGTCATCAAATCTCGACCGGACCGTCTCGCTGGCATAATGCAGATTCCGGGCGCACCAGAGCCATATGCATTCTGCCAGGACTAGATCGGATGCACCAAGCCCGCTGCGCACCTGACTGCCACCCCTAAGTATGCACAATGATGCGTCAGTTCTAAGTTGTGTCTCGAATTATTTGATCATATCCGTGAGTCGCGCTGCCAAATAATTAGTAAAAGGGCAGGACTCTCTTACTCTAGTACACGGAGCAACATCTGCGGGTCGGTGGTTCGGCCTTTGACAAAAGGGATATGAGCACAGTTGTTCAGAGTTTATACCACGTAGTCGGTGACAACGATCAAGCTTCTGTAGTTGCTGACAGCTTTATGCCTAGCAACTCCAGTTAAGAATCGACGGTGCTTGCTTGTCTACCTAAGAAAGAATTGTGGCTATGGCATCAATGTGACGCTTCACCTTGCAGCGCCCGGCTTGCTTCCAAAATCGTAGTTGTCGTAAACCTTAAAGAATAATTCTCGGCACGGCACGGTGGCCCCCAGCTTTATGCACGCCAAAAACGCCCCGGACAACTTCCTATGCAAAGAGTACGCTTCGTCGGGGGGAGGCGTCAACCGGTGGCGAAGCATCACCGCCCCGAGGGCCGTAACCCGCTTGGTTAGGTCCGTGGTTTTGAAGTCAAACCCGCCCGGTTTGGCAAACGGGATCCCGACCACAAACGCCGCTTGGGAGTGCGCGTCCAACATGACCCGGGACTCGTCCCCGGTCAGGAAGCCCAGGCGCTTGGAGTACTCGATGACGCCATCCCGGTCTTTGTCGGCGCATGCTCGGACCTGCGAAAACAGACCGGGGATTATCAAAGAGCAGTGCTTTGACGAACTTCGGAGGGCGGACTGGGGTGAAGTGGACACGTGGAAAATAGTGAGGCTGTAGTTCTGGACAAAATCTGCGGGATGTTTTTGTCAAGTGCAGACCCAAACGGACCCAAACGGTCACCGGTCTAGCCATTTCTTCCCAGTGAATTTTCTTACAGAGAGCGGACCCAACGGTAGGCTAGCATTCTACGCGTTTCTTAGGGCGAAGAAACATAGGAACCTGTATTTGACGTCGCCATCGAGCAGCTCTGGCTCGCAGAAGCAGACTTTCCGGCGCCCATGTCGCATTATCTCTAAAGAGCGACCGACGACGACTTCACGGATTCCAAAAAGCTCAATCTCGGCGTCACTTTGAAGTTGCTTCAAACCACACTTGATGCAATCAAAGTTCCAGAAGGAAACCTCACCACTTTCAAAATTGCTATCGACTACACTTTGATGGAATCCCAACGCCGCTGTTCCACTTCTTGGTACAAGCGTAAAGGGGTGTAAAGGTAACCAATATCTGTCAATTTACAAAGCCAGAAATTCTCACCATCTCTAGGTAGTTGTCAACGAATACCCTGGGAAAGTCGCGCGCAGCCCCAAAGTCGATCAGATAGATGCGGTCCGTTTCCTCGTCGTACAAAAAGTTGCCCCAATTTGGGTCCGTCTGCAGCGGACGTGACGTTAGCATAGTCAGAACATGACGTGGCGGCGATCTGCATTCTCAAAGTCGCTTCAACGTCGATCAGGAAAGGTCTATGTCAACAGCTTGTATTGAAACTGAAATTCCAACTTTCTGCTGACGTCAGCGCCAGACAGTGTCCTTGCTAAACAAGCTTCCATCTGAAACAAGTTGACGAATAATGGAGCATTTGCTTAAAAGTGTGACGCGAGGCTTGCTTGAGCAGCATAGGATGGCCGCCGTGGTGAGTACTAACTTCAGACAAGCACACCGTTTCTCAACCTCAAAACCTTCTTCGTGCGCTAAATTGGACGGCGGGCATTATTCCAGATTGTGGCACCGCCAAACTGACGCCCTGTAGCAGGATGTTGACCAGAGCAAGTCAAACCCTGACAGAGGGGAACAGCAATAATAGCAAACAATCTTTCCGACGTCTATAATTTAGAAGCGGCGAAACTCTCCAATCAAAAGCAAAATCCTAGTAGACTTTGAACTGACTCTGCTCCGATGTGAACAAACTGACAGCAAGTGACGGCAACTAGCGCGGCGAGACTTGCCTGCATGAAGCGGAACTCGAAGAGCTCCTGGAGCGTCAACCGCAGCAGCCGTTCCGCCACGCGGTTACGCGTAGCCTCGTCCATGCGTGCCACGTTGTCAATGGAGTTGCCTGCGGAAAGTCAAATTGTTTTAAATGCTGCATTTTGGTCCTCTCGTCACTTCCCTTCTACTCGCCTCCGCATACTACTTTCCCGTGTTGTTGTCTTAGTAAGAGTCCTCTTTCAAGAATCTCTTCATTCAAGCCAATTGCTCCGGCAGTCCCTGATCTTGTGGTGCAACTTTGTTGACCCATTGTCATTGCACAACGAACTTCGTGGAAAACGTCTCAGAATACAGGAAGCACGGGTTACGGAGACCTGATAGGTGAATTAGAGGATCCTTGGTCCACTCTTTTATCACTTCCACTTCATCGTACGTTCACGTAACCCGTACCGACTCTTCCCTAACCAACTTTGCTTGACTCTTCGCCCGCATCTTGGAAGAAAAGGATCAAGGCCATTGTGCGTTCCTTAACCATGCGGTTGGGTTTCTACAGCCGCGGGGTTCACCTGGCACAAGCTCCGTGGTTAGCACCTTGTTAGTGGACAAGTAATCCACCACTTGCGGAACGTAAAAGTCGGGGTCGTCTCCCAGCATCTCGCGGTACCGCTTCTGACTCCGCGCCTCAAGCGCATAGTCGCACTCGGCGCCGAGCTCGACCTTGGCAATCTGCGGGTTTTGAATTCAACGTGAGGATCACATTCGATCGAATCCAGATCACGCCCAAGTAGAGTTGGGTATGAAACTTGACTGTGCGCCTCCGAATCGTAGACGCTTTACTCCAAGCGTGTTTTTACCCAAAAGCCGGGTCGGCTTAGGAAGACTGGATTTGGGCAAAGCCTCCCCATCCTGTACCAATAGGCTTCGGATCTCCACCCCTAGATAACCCTGATTAACTTGCTTTCATGAATTGGTTTCAAAACAGCTGGCCACCTGCTGTACCTCTTATTTACACAAACCTCAAGAGATTCGGATCAAGGAAAGGTTGTAACAAATGGAACCGACGCTTCCTACCCTGATAGCGTGCTTCAGACACAGCCCCTCATGACGATTCCAGCCAAGTCGAGAATGCGCGGCATGTTAGATAACGCAGACTCTGACAGCCTATGAGCTCAAAGATCTAGCGACCTCTGCAACCTTGGTCATACACGAAGCAGTGACGTCAGCGCCTCTCTCACCTTGATGGCGTGGTCCAGATATAGGCCCTTGGGAACAACGTCCGTCCAGTCGAGGATGCGCCGCATGTTGTCGATGTCGCTGTCAATGCTCTCGGAGACACCGGGGTACTGCACCTTCATGGCCACCTCACGGAAGGGACCATACGCGCCCCCCGCGTATTCCTCTTTCAAAGTCGCGTGGTGCACCTGCCGACAGACCAAGAGTCGCTCAAGATCAGCTTAAACGACGACTCCGAACCAAGGGTCTGCAGATATAGGAAAATAAAGGACAGTGGTTACCTTAAGAGTCTTGTGGCACTGCTGTACCCGCTGATAAGCCTGCAGAGGTTTGGGACTTGGGTGAGATTTGTACCTCGTCAAATACCAACGGAACAAGTCGTACGCCCCCTCGTAACTCTCTTATAAGATGGCGGGGTGAACCTGTCGGAGGACCATAACTCTTTTGAATCCATTCGGCCTCCAAGACAAAGTGACAGGTCCACGATGGTCGCAGTACTTGTATCAGAACTTTCGTAAGCGTCCCCCTGTGCTGGAAGCATGATCTCCTCTGGGGGTCGTGCAGTGACCTCAAAATGATTGACGGCAACGCCCTCGGCTTTAGGAGATTGATTGTCCCTCTTTTTGTTCAGGCGATGGGTCCTTGGAAGCGCTCTTCCACGCGCGCAGCATACTTCCCTGTGGAAAATACTGCTCAGTGACTCTGACGGCTGTGATTTACTCTTTTCCTTCCGCAACATGACTGAGCAACTTGCTTGAAATACTCACTTTTTCTTCGTTGTCCTGTGGTGATGGTTAAGCTTTAAGGACGCAGAGATGGACAGCAAACGCGCCCGCGCCTACCCAGCGCTCGAGGCCACCATATTTGCCCTCAATTGCGGTAAGAAACTAGGAAGAACAGGGGCTTCGCCCAAAGCTTCGCCTACTTTGAAAATTCGACTGAGTCTCAGCCTCTCAATTACGAAGAGCGACAATCTAAGACGCACGCATGAAGCTCAATGTAAGAATAAGGCTGAACTGCAACGATAAAGACCACTTTCGTTGCGCTTGTGGCGAAAAGCGTCCACGGAACTAAGAGGTTGAGTGAGAAGAGGGAAAACGCAGTAGAAGGACCATGGAAAAACAGTAAGGTTAGTAAGTAAGAAGGAAACAGAGTAAGATTAAAGGTTAAGAGAATGACAGAAACTTGTCGCACCTGCCCGATGCTCGCCGCGGCCATGGGCAGGTCGTCGAACTCCGCGAGGCGGCCCTTCCAGCCGGGCCCCATCTCGCCCGCCAGCACCCGCTCTAGTTGCTTGCGTGGCATGACGTCAGCGCCCTGCCGCACACGCTCGAGCGCCTTGGCAATCTGCGGGGGGATGACGCTCTCGTCCTGGATGCTCAGCATCTGGCCCAGCTTAAGAGCCGCTCCGCGCATCCTGCATGAAACAATCAGCTTCTTTTTCTTCCTTGTCGTTTGATGCTTTGCGGTTTCTCGCCGTGTCCAAATTCTTGAGATAGCGTTTCCGGCCTGATGCTCAGCATCTGGCCCAGCTTCAGAGCCGCTCTACGCATCCTGCACGAAGGATCATCTTCGTTTTTACTTTGATTCCTGATTGGTGTGTGCTTTCTTTTTGTGTTTGGTTTTCGTGGAAAAAACGCCCCGTCCTAGTTGCTCAGCATCTGGCCCAGCTTCGAAGCGGCGCCCCGCACCCTGCGCAGGAGATCTATTTTCACCTTCATCTGGTTCGACTCTCTAACTGATTTCGGTCTTTTTTGTGGAATCATTGAGAAATGCTTCCGTTCTAGATGCTCGCCCCGATGCTCGCAAGTGGAAAACACGTATAAGCTGACTGAAACCGATCAACGAAATGTTTTGTGCAGGATGCGTGGAGCGGCTCTCAAAGTGGGCCAGTTGCGAGCATCTGGAGAAAGCGGAACCACCAAAATATCGAGATACCCTCTAGCTGGGTTCGCTGCTCGTTGCCCTTCTACTGAGCAAGATCACTGCCGAGCAGCGGTTTGTACGATGAGATTCGCCGCCTCTATTGATGAGTCTCCTCACGACAAACGCACCGAGCGATATCCGAGCGGGTCGAAGACCCTACCACCTAGACAATTCAAGACTACCGTGAGACGAGAGAAGATCAGCAACATCAAGACGGCTAATCTGTATTCCAACATAAATCATCACAAAAGCTAAATAATGATGAGTAATACCAACAACAAATCACATTAATCAGAAAATGAACTCAGCGTCCAACAAGCACGGTCAGTTCAGCAGAGGCAACAATGAACCCCGATGTCACGGCACTTAACGTGTCAAGTTTTCCGAGAGTACTGGGCACACTCCTCATACCTTGCCAAGCCCGCCGCAAGCCTCTCCGCGTTTCCCTCGCTCATGAACGCGTTCCCTCCAGGAGCAGCGCCGCCAAACATGAGCCGCCCCGCCGACTCGCCTAGAGTGCCGAATGCCATTCCCGCTGCCATCTGGCCGAACCTGCATACGACACGTGGCAGTGTTAGAGAAGCTGGGAAGCGAGTTCGATGAGAAGGAAGTGGCTGCGGAACAAACAGGAGAACCTTGACCAGCGACGATATCTACTGAAAGGGAGCCTTACTTTCTGCAAAGTGTGGGGAGCGAAGAAGGACACACCTACCTTGAGGATAAGCCAGCCGTTTGAAAGCTGCAGACTGATAGTGTGAACACTCCTCAAGCCCAGACAGAATCAGTGCACGATCGGACGGAGTCCGAACGATGGAGGAAACGTGAACATCCATCCCGCACGACGTTTCGGGCACATTTGAGAGCATCGTCTTCTGATTCTCATGGGAAGCCGCAGAGGTCGATACATGGAAGACAAGTGAAAGGTAGAACGAGAATCTTCTATCTCGGTTCCGCACAACCACCTCACAGTACCCTAGCGTCACCAGTATGATGTAGCTTACAAAATCACAGCAACTCTATGTAATCAAGAGGCTTTTTCCGCAAAACGAGGCACTCACCCAAACACCCGTGCCATGGGCCCCGCCGGAACCTTCCTTTCCCGCGCCTGCTTCGTTCTCCGCTCCACCTCTTTCCTCTTGGACTCTTCCGCACGCTGCCGCGCCCGTACTTCTTTCGATTGCGCCACCACCGGCTCGTCGATCTCGGCCGCATTCCCATCCTTAAGTTTCTCACCCACTCTCGTTGTCTCTTCGCTCGTTGGACGTCCCACTGGGCTTCTCTCAGTGTCCAAACCGCTCCTTCCAACATCTGTACTGGTCGTCCTAGCTTTCGTAGCAGAATGTGCGTCTTCTGAAGGGCTTCTCCCTGCATCGGAGCTGCTCGTCTTGGCATCTTCACTGCTCGTCGCCCTTCCCCGGGCGTCTGTCTCGTCCAATCGCTTGGCATCAATCCCAAGAGCCGCCCCCGCTGCGTGCATATCCCTTCCACCGCTAGTCTGCTCCATTCTCCGACTGTCCGAGGCGTCCCCCTTCTGTTTCTCAAGCTTCGACTCGTGTCCTGGGGCAACAAAGGTCACCGTCCCCGTGTTTGTTTCGGAAGGCATGCGGTGCGAGTGTTCGGACACTGGCATCGCCTTGAGCTTTGCCAACCGCTCCTCGGGGCTGTGTGTGCCTGCCGCCAATGGCTGCACTCCTGCTGACGCGCTCTGGTTTGAACCGGGACCAGAGTGTAAAGTGGGCCCTGCGTGGGAGTTGCTTCGGTTCTCGATCCAGGACCAGACGTCAGCTCCAAACCCAGGCTGGCTTCGCGCAAAAGTAATCGAACTTGCTTTCCTTGTGATGCTTGGCTCTGTATCTGCCTCAAACAAAGCCTTGAGAATGGAACTACCGGCGCGTTCCAGCTCCCCTCGCAAATCAAGCTGCTGATCAACCTGCTTGGAAATTTGCACCGCCTGCTCTAACCCCTGCCTTAACTCAGGGGATAACCTTCCCCCCTTTCGCGCCTGCTTCAGCACGTCTGTCACTTCTCGGGTCGCAGCCTGCAAATCGAACCCTTGACCGTTCAAAACCCTCCGGAGCTGACTGTCGGGATGCGACCCCGCATGGAAAGCGATCCGTGACGCTAGCGACACGCCGTCGATAGCCGCGCTCAGCTGCGCCCGCTGCTCCTTTGGAATTGCCGTCTCTAGTTGCCGGAACGCGTCCCCGACCCGCATCTCAAGTCCAAGCTCACTGCGGGGGTCCAAAGCCTCCCCAAGCGCCTTCCCAAGTTGTTGCCCCGCCTCGGTAAGCCTCTCCCCAGCTGCCTCTTGTGTGGCCGTAAACTGAAGGCTGCTTCCGGTTCCAGTAACCCACCCCCCCAACTCTGCAAGAGGGCGCTGGCCCCTGAGAGAATCAAGAGTGGACTTGACACTCTGCTCCGCTTGCTGGCTGGCGCCATGCAGAGAGCCAGCGACGGTTTCAAGCGTGGACTTGGCACTCTGCTCCGCTTGGTGCATGTATGGATCTAAGCCAGCTTGCGCCGCAGCCGAGCGCGCACTCTCAACCCCCGCCCCAACCGCAGAAGCCACCGTCTTATCCAGACTTGACACCACCCCTCCATGTGGACTCCTAGAACTTGTCCCGTCTCCTGCGTGACGGTGCACAGTGACATCTCCAGGAAAAGCATGAGTCTTTCCCGGCAGGGATACGATCACCTCGGCGCCCCCTTTTGTGGCTGCTATAAGTGCACCCCCAAAGTCGCCTGCCAAGGCTTTCTTGGCTGCCTGTGTGCCTGCTAGCTCTCCGATCCCCTGTGCGGCGACCAATCCTAGTCCCCGAGCCAACCGCCCCACATCCTGCAGTCTACTACTAGCCATCACAACTACTCTCAATGATCCAGCCTCTTATGCAAGGTGATGCCCGTCAATCAACTGCACACATTAGATCAGAAGCATTTAGAAGAGTTTGTTAACTCAATATATACAAATTGAGTCCTCCGATTCTTTTAGCTTTTCCTGATGGCTTTGCCAAATACCGGGTTCTAGTGCATGTGTTCCATGGTGTGCCTAAACCCAGCTCGTGTGCAAGGGAGACAGAGATAAATTCATGACATCAATCGATCGATGAAACAAGAGTAGTCGAACATGGAAGGGTTGCAGAACTAGCTGGTGAAAACAGGTGTTGGCAAAACTTTACTTGACTGACCACCAAGCGATGTAATCCAAACCTGGATTACAGATCTTGGAAGTTTCAAACTCAGTTCAGCAATTGCAGTTTCATGCTGCGCAGTCCAAGACCGAGCAGATGACCAGCCAACGCAGAGTCGGATTGGGGGTCAAAGCAAGGCTTTAAGAAAGGGCACAACTTTGCAAAGAATGACCTGACGATCTTTTACATTCGTTCTTTTGCACCACCCCCAAGAAACCGAGAAAGGATACGAAGTGCTCTCAGGTTGAAAGCAGGAAGAAGTGATCAATGGTTGCAACCAAAGCATCGACATGCATGCAATGCTGTATTTTCAGGAGAAGAATGGTTGAAATGTAACATGTACCACCAGCTCCGATGTTTAAATGATCTTACCTGGATAGAGGAGAAGGGAAAATCTGGTGCCAGTTGAATCTAACCGCAGCATTCGAGCGCCATTGTTGTAGCTCAAACAATCACTTGATCAGAAGCTTGCAGACCAAAGATCTTTGCTCGTAGGAAACTGTCCTATGGTACCGACTGGCGCCCATTCTCAATAGATGCCAGTGGCTGCAGAAACGGAGCCGGCTTATGAGAATGACGTGGATCAATGAAAAGGGCGGGCCACCATTTTCGATCTTTCAGGTTTGCATGCCAGTGGTTGCGCGGCCGCGGCGGCGCGGTGATTTTTCCCCGACAAAGGAGGGTTGCCAGGGTTTGGCCAAATTGCTGTCGAGGGACCACATGGGCAGCTATCGCACGGCGCCCGTCGTTTGTTTTGAATCTGGTCTCCCATCGACGGCCAAGAAGTGGTCAGACACGCACCAAACATCGCAAACTCGGGAAGATACAAGGAACGCCTTTTCTCACTGCCTCTGAATCTGTACCCTGTCCACAACGTCATTGGAAGTGCGGGTTTGTGGACGCTTGCGACGAAAAGATGTGAAAACCTTCGAGACAGTTTCACAAGATCGGACCAGTCACCATTTCCTTGGAAACTCGATAGGGAACTTGGAAGACGGTAAAGCCTGCATGAGAATGGTCACGAGAAATGGTGGAGGGAAAGCGCGCCACCCTCATCATCACGTCATGGGGGAACGGCAGCCCAACGGCAGCTACAGATGTAAGACTTCTGGTTGCAGACACCGTGCGGCCTTCCTTTTGCAAGTTTGTTTGCAGGGTTGAAGAATACTGTTAGCCTTTTCTCCCTGGATCTGGAAGAAAAAGTTATGATGAAGTGAGGGTTTGGTCAGAGGCACTGCGTAAAGTGGGGAAGCATGCGCCAAGGAGCAGTCAAGATGTGAGCTAGGACGAGTTTTTGAGGTATGTTTCTCCTTAGGTCTTGGGGAAGGTGAAATGGAGGAGGTCTAAGCAGATCTTGCTTTTGTGGTTCATTGAATGTTCAGCTCAGTTTGGGGGGGGCGCACGTCATGCTTTCGATTTTTTCTGATAGGGCACTCAGGTACTGAATTCATGCTCCATGGTCATCCTCGCGCTAGAGCTACTTGAGAGGATATTTCTAAAGACAAAGGTGGCTCTGGTCTTACTACCTGAATTAGGTAGACTTGCTTGGCAGCTTTGTATTCTGTCAGCTTCTTTTTGCATCGATCTGCCATTTGGCCATCAAGGGCTTGCTTTTCTTTTCAAGTTCTTTCTGTTGTTTGTTGGATTTGCAATCGACAGTATGTTTGACTCGAAAGAATTGACTTGGAACAAGTTTAGCTGGATTACCAGGAAACCCTAAAGCAGGAAGCTCCTTCAGCTTTGTGTTAGCGTCCGTGTGTGCATGTCCTCATCTTTATTTGTTGGTTTGTTCAAGACCAGTTGGAATTCCTCACTACAAAAGTTATTGGTTCATCAATTGAGTCCCTCGCATGGTACCTTAGCACCTGTCATCCTAAACTAGCTGTTGATTTGGACAGGTTGTTTGAGTGGTTGATGAAATTGCAGATCCATATGAGGGGCCGCTATGGTTGATCATTCAAAGGATAGATCCAGTCTGCTAAATGCACATTAATCAGTTGTTGATGATCATTCTCCTTTGAAGTTTTCTTCTGTATGCAAGTGTTCGTATAGATTTTCCTGTGGAGTTCTTGTAGTCGTTGTGCGAAAACAGTCACTCTGAAGAGCTGAAAGACAACAGTGATGACACCACCTTTATGTAAATGTCGGGTATACAACCAGGCTTAGTTTTCTGCAGCTAAGCCTGGTTTCAACCCCATGATGCCCCTTAACGAGTCAATGGATAACGCCACCGTATCTTGTTTTGTGAGTCTCACATTGAAAGTGATGCTTGAAGGTAGTATAAGAAGTCAATCGCATGAAATCTGAATTTGATTGGCAATCTTGGTCAGTATCTGGGGAGGTTTTATTGGACAGGACCTTCCTATTGTGCCCTAAGAAGCCCCTTTCCCATGCAGATCAACCAGTGATGCACTGACGCAAGGCAATGACAGTAGCAGCATCTGATGGGGGCCCTTCCGACCAAACCGGAAGCACCACTATGCAGTCCGCAGAGAACGAGCTTTGGTACAGTATTCAGCAGACCGCAGAGGCATTGCCTGGGGGGCAAATATCCGGGGGTGCCGCTGGAGATTCTGTAGCTGGTTTCTTGGAGCAAACAGCGCATGCTTCTGTGGTGGGGGAACTGGAAAATGCGAAGAGGGGTTCTCAAGAGGGGGCTGTTGTGGGGCCAGGCCCAGGTAAAGCTGCAGGCGCCTTTTTGCCGGAGGCTTCGCAGTTAGAAGCCCCCAAGCAGGCACCTCCAGCTGATGTCAGCAGCCCAGGCGTGAGGCAGAGTGATCGACTACAGGCCCGGCCAGGGTCTCATGTGAGAACCGGTTCCAGTGCGGCGACCAGCCCCAGAGCTCGCAATTCCTTCACGCATGCCCGTAACCCCCTCGGCTTAGACGCACGTGAGGCTGCAGTGGCCGCGCCAAAGCTGAACGGCCTGGCCGCTGGCCACGCACGGCCGGAGGTTGCGCTGCACCTGCGAAACCTGAGCGTCACGGATGAGGTTCAAGAGGAGCCTTTGCCTTCTGCAGGGGCCATCTCGCCTGCCGCGCTGCCCGACGCCGGAGCGGTGTTTGACAGAGACCCCTCGGTGCGCCCCACAACTAGGACGGGGGGTTCTTACAAGACTCCGGAGTCGCCTGTGGGGCTGGTGAGCCCTCGGGCGGGGGTGACGAGCACGGCGGTTCTGGCTCTCCCGGCTCCAGACCGACCCGTCGTCACCGCAGTCAAGCGACGGGCCAAAGCGCCTCCAGGAGTTAGAGCAGTGGGGAGGGGCGGTCCCAGTCAGAACGTCGCTGTCGGTTTGTCACAACAGGAGGCAAATCGGCAGAGCGACATTGAAGAGGAACAGTCGGGGTCGGGGCTTTTGGAAGGAGGATTGTCAGCGGGGGTGTCAGGGCGCTCTGGGACGACCTCGGGGGGGAAGGTCCCACGGGAGTGTTCTGTGTGCCACTTGAACAAGAGCCCTCGTTGGCGTACAGGACCAGAGGGGCCGAAGACGCTGTGCAACCGCTGCGGTGTGTACTGGTCGCAGAACCGGCACAAGTGGGACGAGCTGGTCGATCGGTTCAAGGCCAGTTCAGACGGGGAGGTCAACCAGCTGCAGGCAGAGTTCAAGGCAGTCCGGCACGCAAAGAGTGCGGACCTAGAGCAAAAGAGGGCGAAGGTGGTTCGGCCGCCGCCAAGGGCTCCAAAGGCGCTTCCGCAGGGGACAGGCACCGCTCGGGAGGGACACCGGCCCAGGAAGGCGAGTAACCTGGGGAGGTCGGAGGGGCACAGCCGGTCTGATACGGAGACAATACTGCGGAAGCTGCAGGAGCTCCCCGGTCACTTTGCGAAGAGTCTGAGGAAGGAGCTGCTCGGCTTTGGGTTGGTGAGAAGTGCGAGCCCGAAGCCTGACGCAGAGGGGGGGCAGGGGGGCGTACCGCAGCAGCAGGCCGAGGCAGTGGAAGAGGAGGTGGTCATTAGCAGCGGGAGCGACGATGAGGGAGCGCATGAGCAAGTCAGAGGCAGTGATGTGGCGGGGCCGTCGGGACGAGCGTCTGACTCATTGATGCAGGTAAGCCTCAATCGTTGATTTTTCAGTGATTAGGGTCTTCCGTTGGTCAGGGAAGTGTTTGTGTGAAGGTAGGACAAAACAGCGCAGCTGTCCAGTCAAAGAGCCGGGAACCTTTGCCGGGGGGGTGGCAATGTTGGCATGACTTTTATAAGTTTGACACGCTGACTGGTACATTGACCTGAGAAGGGTTGAGTCGTAATCAGGTCCCATGAAATGATTGTTTGATGTGTTACTGTAGACTGTCTCGGAGCTACAGAACCCCTGGCTCAAAGCTACGGATTCTGAGGAGAGTCTCAGCATCAGGAATATTCACGTCAAGATGAGGCTCTTAAGGCAACGGGGACTTCGTGGTACTGTGGAGGACTAGTGCTTGCAAAGATGAACAATCTGGCTTGTTGCTGTACCCTGCACAGTATATCGGGGCACTGCATATTGAAAGGGCCTTTCGAATGTCATAAGTCTGTCATGAGTCCTTCTCTTCTGACGTTATTGCCGTGTCGATCGGTCTTGCATAAAGTTCTTCATTTGTTCAGATTGAAACCAAAGATCGCAAATCCTGCTCTTTCTGGCAAGAGAAGAGTAGTTATTACGTTTCAGACGGTGGATCTCTGAGGCTGAATTTTTGTGTTCCATCTGCAGGGGAATGGCTCGTCCAACAACCTCGGAAGCGCAGCGCTAGCGGCTGGAGGATCCGGCTCCTTGCCAGCAACTACGGGCTCGTCCTTTCCTTCAGAAGGCCACCCGGGTGAGAACAAGGCAAAGAGGAAGCGGAGCGAGACAAAGATTGTCAGAGACTCCTTGACTCAAACAGGCGGAAAGAAAGCCAGGCTGATGACGGGTGAAGCGGCGATGGATGATGGGGCGGAGTTGAGAGTGGGGAGGAAGGAGGAAGATGTTATCAAGGAAGCGGAGGAACTTCTGCGGATGGGAGGACTGGGTGGGGGCGCGCCGAGAGGGACTGTTGCGGGGCACTTTGTGGGCAAGAAGAGCGGGGGCCAGCGGACGGTGAAAGTTACGGAGCGGAAGGCGCTTTTGCATCAGGCGCGGGCGGAGGGGCCCCCGCCCAGCTCGGTAGGGATCGTGATCAATAGCTCGGGGCTCGCGAAGATCAGGATCGGGGGGGTGACTCGGATTGTTCCCAAGGGGGAGCCGGTTTCTGGTTTGGATGCCTATGGGATTCCAATCCCGAAGAGAAAGGGCCCAGGGCGGCCCCCAAGTGCAGCGAAACTTGCAGAACGCTTGGCCGCCGCAGGGGGTTCGGTTGTGGATCTGAGCGGGAAGAAGCACCTGAAAGTCGACCTCCCAGGGGGTGGGTCTGCACAGCAAGCGGAGGGTGGTTTACCAGAGGGAATGACGCCAACAATCCGTAGTGCTCGCATCAAGGCGAGGGGCCCTGCACCGGATTTCACGGACGACTTCGACGATGAAGGCGAGCTTCCTCTGGTCAAGAAGAGGGGCAGGGGGCGCCCCCCTTCAGGGAAGATGTCGTCTCTTGGGCAGTTGCCGGACGTCCGAGAAGGGGGCCGCAGGTACAAGGGGGCGAAGCGGGGGCGCAAGCCAAAGAATTGGACGGGAGAGCCCGGCGAGAAGCCTCTCCCACGGAAGCGGGGCCGCCCGGCAAACTCTCAGCTGGAGTTTTCGTCAAAGCTGGACGAGTTCCAAAAGGTGTTCAAGCCGAGCGTGCGGAGGACCAAACGGCCCAGGCACGGGTTGAAGGAGCCCCGCAACAGCGTCGATTTTGGGTCCCCCTCGGGCGAGTTTCCTCTGGTCCCGGATTCGCTGCTGATGCCGCCCTTTCCCCCAGTTCCGGAGCTTATGCTCCCCTCAAGGCTGCAGAAGGCAAGGAGCCACTCTCCGGCACTGGGCGCTTCTCTCGGCTCGCTCAAGCCTCGGCTGCCGCTGCAAGTGGATGACATCATCGTGGAGTCGTTTGGCAGCGTCGATCCCCAGCACATCACCGTCGAAACCGGGCGGATCTGCGCGATAGGCTACCGGTCCACCTGGAAGGACCCCACCCTGGGTCTGGTGCACGTGAGCGAAGTCATCGCAGGAGAGGACGGGAAGCCGGTTTACACAGTGACCTGCCGCCTGAAGGAGAGAACAGACGAGGAGGAGCGGAGCATTGGGGGCGGACCGAGAAGCCCGTTCGGACGGTCCCAATCTATTCAGGTGCAGCGCAGCCCCCGGTCGCCGATCCAGCGCAGTTTCTCGCTGCAGGACGGCAGGTTCCGGCTGTCGGCGCCGTCGCCCTTGGGACAGAACCAGCAGAGCGCGTTTGCAAAGACCGGGGGTCTCGAGCAAAGGGCGCCGGGGTTGGCGGCGGAGGTGAAGGAGGCAGCGGTAGCGGGGGGAGAGGAGTCGGCTGCTATTGTGGAGGAGAAGAAGGCGCTGCTTCCTGCTGCGCAAGATTGGAACGCTGAACCAGTGCCAGTGCTCTCCACCGTTCCTGAGCAGGCCCCAATTCCTGAAGAGACCGAAATGGCTATCACTCCGAAGGAGAAAGACACAACGCCGCTGTTGGAGGGCGCCAAGCCGCTGGTCAAAGAGCCCACGATCAGCCCGCTCCTAGTTGGTAAACCAGGGCCGCCGATTGAGGGGTTGAAGGGCTTCGACGGCGGGGCGGCGGACCTGCACGACTTGGACACGGCCATGATTTGGGACGAGGATTTCCATGTGGCTTTTGGAGACACGGAGAGGCCGGCGATCGGCGGGTTTGGCCCGTCGCTCGGCGACGGCCGGAAGTCGGAGGGGCAGGAGCTCGGTTGGGGCTTCGGGCTGGGGAGCGAGCAGGACAAGGCGCAGGGATCCCTCTGGGGTGGGAACGGGCACGTGAGCGAGCAAGAGGCGGAGGAAGGCATGCTGGCCGTTTTCAGAGGCACGGGAGAAGGCCCCCGGTTGGACTTTCCCCCTGGACCAGGAGAAGGTGCGCGGTTGGATTCTCCTCCTGACGAAGCGCCGAAACCCGAACCCGCAGTACCTCTTGAACCCTCCCCTGTACAATCTCCGGAGGCGGCAGATGGACCAACGGCCCGCATGGAGCCGGACTTGCTGAGTGGGCTTCCCGCAACTAAAAAGGAGAGCCCGCCAAAGCCGGCATTCGCGCCAGCTGTCCTGCCACAGTACATGCAAGGGGTGACGATCCGGCCAATTGCATCTTCGGGCCAGCCCTCCAACCTCCTTCGAATCAACACCGAGTTACCCCCCCTGCTCGCGCCCCTGCACATCAACACCCAGATTCCTCTGGACCATCCCGAAAGCCCAAAACCTGCCGGTCTCGCCCCGCTCCGAACAGCGGCTGAAGCATTGGCAAACCCCAGGCGCCCTGGGCGGCCCAAGCGGTTGGACACCAAACCGCTTCCGGCGGTGTCAATCCCAGACCGACAATTGAGGAGTGAGAAGCAGTCTCAGGGGGTGGAGACGCCGCGCACCGCCCATCGGCGCTTGACAGGGTCCGACCTGCTGGTGAAGAGGAGCTCCCCTGAGGAGGCATGGCGGGCATATGCTGCGGCCTGGCGGGAAACTTTCGAGGCGCGGGCGCCACAGCATCTGGAGGAGATTGACTGGGACGAGTTCGAAAGGGACCACTTTGGCCTGGAGAAGCCAGAAGTCGTACAGTGAGTTTCCTCCTTCTCGATTTTTTTGGCCTGGAGCAGCCAGAGGGTCGTAGAGTGAGGTTTCTTCTTTGCTAGTCCTGTGACAAGAAAAAGTTGAGCTGAGTTGTGGCCGCTGAGGATCTAGGGACTGTCATGTAGCCTTTCACATGTTGTACCTCACCTCGACTATTTCAGATCGAAGAGAAGCGTCTTCTTATGTGGATTACCTGTATCGATCTTTCATTCTTTCTTGCCTTCTGTCAATGATCTTCTGCGAGTCACCTGCTAGCTGAATAGTCGTGAAGCGGCTTCTCAACTTTTAAAGCAAAGCAATCGTTTGTCCTATCCGAGGTCTTTCAAAACAAGTTTGTCCGATTCCAGAAACTTAATCCATTGCACGTCACTTGCTCAGCCCGAGATGACACAGTAGTTGCATATCTTCCTGCAGGTGGATCGCGGACCTTTTCCAGGCGTCGCCCCGGCTCACCCAAGCCCGCCGATCCTTCCAGAACCTGCAGCTCATGCAGCACGGGGGCCCCGGGCCTTCTCTACTGCAGCCCGCGTCAAAGCCGGACTTGGACCGGCCGGCAACCAGAGCGGAGGAGAAAGAAGCCAACGATGAGGCCGTCCGGGCGAAGCGCCAGGTGGCGGAGGGGATGAGGCGACAGCTGGTGCTGTTCAGTGACAGCGGACACGCGCAGCGGGAGGAGGAGGATGGGCAGAAGTTGGTTTTGGAGGGCGTGTCGATTGCTGAGGTCCAAGAAGCCTTGCAGGTGGGTATTTGAAGTGAAAATTAACCCGTGTGAATTCGATAGAGGCTAGCCTGCACTTGCATCTCAGAGCTCTGCCGCTTACATCTCAGAGCTCTGCCGCTTGAATTTGAGTACTGGAACATGAGCCTTGATCTACTTAAGCATGGAAAAGTTAAGGTGTGGCAGGACTGACTTCACCAAGAGTTTGGAAAGCTTGAGAGGAGGTTTATGCAGACCTCCGTGGTCCAACTTAGATACAACGATAAGCTGAGAGTACATTTAGCTGTGTCTCGTGTGGTCAGTACCCTGTCAAGAAAGTCGGACTGGGAAAGTCTTCGATTTGTGTTGGAATGCTTCGTCACTCTTGGTTGAGGAGTTGGGTTGATTTTCATTAGTGTGAGAAGGGCCTTTCGATCCAGATGTAGAGCACTCTAAGAGCGCACACAGCTGTCTGCCGTCAATCGATGATGAAGAGGTGATCTGGCATTTGTATGATTCAACCTGTACTGACTGTCCTTATATCTTGCACAGGTGTATGAGCAACTGAGCTCCGTGCCCAGCATCCACCTCCCGCCGCTGGACGTCTTCCTCTCCGGACTGATCCACCCCAGCGTATCCGCCAAATCCCTGATCAACCTCGAGGGCATCACCCGGGGCAAGCCTAAGTCCAAGGTCCCCACTGCAAGCCCTCTGACCGCTGGTGCGGCGCAGGCGACGGCTGGCAAGGAAGGGTCGACAGCTGGCAAGGATGGCATGCCAGCTGTCAAGGAGAGCAGGAAGCCAGACGCCGCGGAAGCTGTGGCGGCGCTGCACTTGCAGCTCGTCAGGCACGCAGTTGCGAAGCTGGGCAGCGAAGCGCAAGGGATCCCCAAGCTCTTCTCGCCCCGGCAGGAGACCAGCCCGGGCCCCGTGAGCACTCCCCCCGGCGACTCTTTCCCAGCGCCAGAAGGGGAAGCCAGCGAGGCGGCCGGCTTAGCTGGGCCTCCTCCGCAAACGCCCCGCCCGGCAGAGGAGGCCTCCCCAGGAGGAGGTCTATCAGACTCGGGCGAGAAGGTGCCAGCACGTGTCAGCACGCGGGCGCCCAAGTGGAAAGCTGGGCTGACCAACGGGGAGGCGCCGTGGGCGCTGCTGATGTCACGGAACATGGCCAAGCTGAACGGGATGGACAAGGGGGCTGAGGCGCACCACGAGGGATCCCCGTTCCGCCACGGACTGGAGCTGCTCGACGGGCTGACGTGGCCAGCGTTTGCGAGGCGGGTTCTGGAGGAAGAGGTCAAAATCCCGGAACCAACTGTCGAGGAAGAGGCCCCGCCGACTGCGGAACCGGCACCGGTTCCGATGGTCGGAAGTACAGAGGCGACCATGGACCCGGAAACGGGGCCTTTAGCAGAGGAGGAGGAGCCGGTGCCGCTTCCAATCATTCTCACCCCCGTCGAGATCGTTCGCCGGGCTGAGAAGGAAGCCGAGGTTCTGGCTGAGGCGGAGCGCCAGCTGGCAAGGGCAGTTGCAATGCTCAAGGGCCACGAGGGGCCCGTCACTGAGACCGGGGGTCCTTCTCTTGGCACCGACCGGTTCGGTTCAGTACCGCCAGAGTCTGCAGAGCCCAGGCCAGTGTCAGCTCACGAAGCCCTTGAAGACGAGGAGCCCATGGAGCCGCTCGAGAAGTTTGAGTTCTGGTGGTCGCCGCTTGAGGGGCTGGGCCCGATGAATTCGAACCAGGGTTCCAAGATCCGGGGAAGGATTCAGACGGCGCTGGCAATGGGGCCTCCGGAATGGGCAAGGGCGGACCTGGAGAAGGTGATCAGCAGGGACGTCTACAGGAGCAGCGCTGGGGGCCCTATGAAGGTAGGTGTTTCTTCTGGCAGAAGTCTCATCAAGTTGATAAGATGTTCAACGAGTGCATGTAGTATTGCTGAGCTTTTGGCAACGGAAAGCCGTTTCCTTGAAGCACTTGGTAACCTTGGGATGCTTAAAGCCCATGGATTATCAAGTGAGAGTATGTTTTGCCTTAGACTTACCGTATTGGGAGAACAAACGAATCCCAACGACCCTCGAGTTTGCTCGATGTCTCACCCGAAGATGGTGCTTTCAGAAGCTCTTTGAGTTAAAACACACCCTGGACATTCGATCCATCAGTAGTTGATGTGTCCAACTCCGAAGACGGTAAACGATGTCGTTTTCTTTTTAACGATAATTTGAAATAGTGTTCAAATTAAACCCTTTTCAATACCGTTCCGCAGAGAATGGCGCTAACCGTCCTTGAGCGCGCGCACCAGTACCACGTCGACTCCGAGAAGCCGTCCCTCGCCCAGTTTCACACGACTAGGATGTGCCGGGAGGTCGTGCGACTTGTCGCGGAGCAAGATGACGTCAAGATCTTCAGCAACCTGCCTGACGAGGTTGAGAACCGATTCTCACTCGAGGGCTTCCGCATCAAGAGCGAACCCTACAGAGTCCGAACCAAAGGGTTCAGGTACGCACCTGTGCTCCCAGGCTCCTGTCTCCCCAATCATGCAAAAATGTCAGCTTGATTGTTGCCATCATGCAAGCCGAAGCCTCTTAAAACTACTTTTGTTTACCTCTTTCGTCGTGCTTAAAGTTGACATGGTTGGCCTTCATCCCGTTACTTCTATGGTGAGCATATGCTATGCTCTCAACCCAGCTCTTTCAGTTGATGCCGTTTTGCTTTGAAGTTATTGAAGCGATCTGACCAGAAGCTGCACCTGCGTTTGCCCACGCATTTTGAGAGATTGAGAGCCAATTTTTCTACAAATCTGCAGGGTTTCCGCCGGAGAGAAGCGAGGCTTGAAGCGGACTCACGAGGAGACGGCGTCCGAAGAAGTGCCTTGCGGCTACATTCGGACGGTGGACCTGCGGACGATTGACATGCGGCTGACGGCGCGGGCGTACGGAAGTTCGCTTGAGCTGTTTCTTGCAGATGTCCGCATGGTGAGATTCTTTCTCGCTCACTATCTAGATGTGGGAGGGACTAAAAACCTCTAACGTTTTGTCTCTTTTTCTCGAGAGCTCTTACAGGCCGGAGACATTTAGTAAAGTCCGTGAACCGAGGAAGCGCTTTTCCTGAAGCGCTTGAACCAGTCTGCTGTGGGGCTGTCAAGTCATGGCTGCTATGCACCGACCTCAACCTGATTAAGTTTCTGCGTCTTCATCGTAGGCTTCACAGTTTCTTGTAGCGTTGCGTCAATCTGACAAGTGTTGTTGAACATACATCATGCTCACCTGCTTTCCTGGATTCACAGGTCTGGGAGAATGCACGTCAGCAGTACCCTCCAGAGAGCAAGGAGGTCAGGACAGCAGAGGAGTTGTCAGAGCTATTCGATCGCCTCTACCAGGAGAAGGTGAGTGCTAGACGAAGGCTCTTCTTGATCTTGCAACTTGGTATCTGTCTGAGCTTGCTGGTTTCTTATACGCAGGGCGTCTCAGAAATTTTCACGTTGCTAAGCAGTTGGCATGCCAATGCAAGCGTTTGTCGATCAATCAGTCGTACTGGTATTTTAGTGCTCGATTGCGATGCACGCTGTCTTGCTCATTCTTGCAGTGTCTGTTGGTAGATGTCTCTGAAGCCGTTAAATAGAAGAACGACCTTTTGCTGCATCTCTCTTCTTTTGTAGTTCACAGGCGCAAGGATTGAGAACCCTCTTTTCTTCAATGACCTTCTCTTTGGTCTCTGGTGCTGCCAGGTTCCGAGAAGGAAGGCAAGGTTTAGGAGCTTTTCTTGGGGCTTTCTTGTACCAACCTCGTGAGTTGCCAGATTCCATGAAGCTGAAGTATCAGGAGCTTCTCTTGGTGGTTTCGCTAACACTATCGTAACTGCTTGTGCTGCTAGGTTTTGAACCTGGGCCCTGACGGCCTCCCTCTGCCCAAGCCCTCAAGCCGTCCACCGAAGGATCTGACCATCCGCATCAGTGACCCTGTCTGGGGTAGGCTGCCTAAGGCCCCCTGGGAGTGGGAGGGGTGCAAGGTGTGCGGCATTGATGAGAACGATGCACAGGTGCGTTGCTCGTCCTTACGAAGCTTGATTAAAAGAAAGGAAGATCGTTGGAGGATACTCAATCTCGTGCAGGTTGTAACAGAGGCATGCCTCTTTCAGTGCCTTATACTGGAAGGATTATAGTTCTGGCACCGTAACAAAAGCGATGAATGTGTGAGTAGCATTTCCGTTCATTTCCGTTCATTTGTGCGGAAGCCTGTGCTTCCTTGAGTTTTGCTGTGTTGCTTCTTCCACTTCTGTGGCATCGAAGTTTCAAAGAAGTTGGAACCAAGGACAGACCTTTGTCTGACATCCCGCCCATTCCCTCTCCTCTCAGGTCTTGTTGTGCGACCAGTGCTCCGCAGAGTACCACACCTACTGCCTCGACCCCCCCCTCGCGCGCATCCCCGACGGAGACTGGCTCTGCCACAATTGCCGCGAACTGGGCCCCATTCCGCTGGCGAGCCCCACTGCGGGCCGGCCCGGACGCAAGAAGGGCTCCGGCCGAAACCGCGCCGATGGGCGTCGCGTCAAGGTCCGGATCGGAGGGATCCCCCGGCGTCGATCGCCGGGAGAGGGTGGGGGACCCAAGAAGAGGGGCAGACCGCTGTCTGCGAAGGGCGCCGAGCGACGGGCCGCAGAGGAACGAACGGCGGAACGGAAGGCGGCGGCGCGGTTTGCGCGCGAGACGGTGCCGGGGGCTGCGTTCCGGATGGAGCGGTTCTCGGGGGTGTTGGCGCTCGAGGCCCCGGAGTCGCCCGCGATTCGGGAGGCGCGGTTAGCAGAGGAGGCGAGAGCCGAGGCGGAAGCTCTGGCGGAAGCGGGAGTCGGGCCAGGGGCAAAGCCCTCAGTGAAAGTTCAAGCCGTGCAGGTCGGGAACCCGTCGGAGGACGTCAAACCTTCCGTCAAGCCCCTGGAAAGTAGCAACGCCTCCGAAGTTGCGGTCGTCGCTGTTCCCGGGGGATGGGAAAGTGCCCCAGGGACTGCCCCCCTGGAAGGAACGAAGCTTGTGGGGGATGTAGAAGATGTAAAGCCCACGGGAGCGGGGTCGACGGCTGAGGCGGCGCCAGGTGGCGAGGCGAGAGCGCTTCGGAGCCAAGGGGTGGTGACCCCTGAGAAGAAGCAGGAGAAGAAGAAGCGGAAGGGTCAGAACCAGTGGACCAAGCGCAAGGAGCTGGCTGAGCTGGCGGCGAAACTAGAGGCGGAGGGAAAACCCGTGCCGCAGCTGCCGCCCCGCAAGCACCAGAACCAGTACACCAAGAGGAAGGAGCTCGCGTTGGCGGCCGCGAAGGAAGGGGACAAGTCGCCGTCGAAAGTGCCCTCATCTCCTGAACGAAAGCCGAAGGCCGGCGTGAGCGTGGCGTCGAGGCTGAAGATCGCGAGGGGGGTGACGTCAGCGGCGCGGGAGCGAGGCTCTCCTGGCGGAAAGGAAGTGAAGGTCTTGCGGCGGGTGAAAGGTGGGGGGAGCTCGCCTGATGGGGAGAAGTCGCCGAAGAAGAAGCGCGCTGGGGAGGAGCTGAAAAAGGGGCCGCAGAACCAGCACACGAAACGGAAGGAGGGGGCGGAGCCCGGAGCGGAAGTGAAGCGGAAAGGGGAGAATCAGTACACGAAGGCGAAGCGGCTTGCGGAAGAGGCGCAGAAAGAGAAGGAGCGCGAGAAGCGGAAGGGGGAGAATCAGTATACGAAGGCGAAAAGATTAGCAGAGGAAGCGGAGACGAAGAAAGTGGCGGAGGCGGCAGAGCCGAAGCGGAAGGGCGAGAACCAATACACCAAAGCGAAGAGGTTAGCGGAGGAGGCTGCGCGGGCGAAAGAGGAGCGGCGAGCGGCGAAGGAGAGGCGGCGGGCGGAGAAGGAGAAGCGACTGGCGGAGGAGGAGAAAGAGGGGAAGAAGCGGGGCGAGAATCAGTACACGAAAGCGAAGAAGCTTGCCGATTGGGGGGCGAAGAAGCCTGGACCGAAGAAGCTCGCTGAGGGGGGGGCGAAGAAGCTGGTGGTTGCGGGGGGGGAGGTGAAGCGGCGGGGGGAAAACCAGTATACAAAGGCCAAGCGCCTGGCGGAGGAGGCTGCGAAAGAGGCCCGGCGGGAAAAGCGGCGGGAAAAGCGGAAGGGGGAGAACCAGTACACCAAGGCGAAGAAGCTGGCGTTGCTGGCTTTGGAAGGGACGCAGTCGGACGCTCCGAAAACGGAACCGCCGGCCGGAACGAGTGCGAAACAGCCTGTGGCGGACAAAGAAGCGGACGTCAAACCGCAGGTGGTGGAGGTTGGAGGAGTTGCGCCCGCTGTGGAAGCCGCGAAACCCTCAGGGTCAGAGGCGAGGTTAGAGGCGAAACCGGAAAAGCCCCCCCGGAAGAGAGAGAACCAGTACACGAAGAGAAAGCGGTTGGCGGAGCAGGGGATCGAAGCGAAGCCCGTGCGAGCGGAGCCGCGCAGCGGCCTGCGGAGCAAAGACGGCGAGATGCCGACACTACGGAGCGGAGCGACGCCGAAGCAGGAAAAGGGGCCGAATGGGGAGCCTGTTGTGTACACGCGCCGGAAGTCTGCCAGGGGGGAAGCGAAGGCTGAGAAAGAAGGGGGGGGAAAGGAGGGGGAGTCGAGCTTGCAGCTCGTGAAAGCGGAACCCGTTGATGGAGAGCCATCGGTGCCGGTCCAGTTGAGTGGTGACGCACAAGGAGAGCCGTCGAAGGGGGAGAGTGAGGGGGTTGGCGTGGAAGTAGCAGGAGTGTCTTCCGTGACTGCTCAGGCCGAGATCGTTAGCGAGCCTCCCGCCGCGAAACAAACCGCCGAGGGGGGTGCGCCGGAAGCTGCTGGGAAGCCCCCTGCCGACAAAGAAAATGGCGCACTGCGACCCATGGACGTGGATCTAGGCGCAAGCACCGCCGGACACGTCGGAGCTGCTGACATCACGGCTCCCCCAATTGGTACGCCCGCTGACGTCACAGCCGCCGCCCCCGAAAGCGTCCTCACTCGCGCACGAGCGGAGGCGGGCCCTGCCGACGTCAGCAGGGGGGTCCCCGTGTTAGAAGGGCGGCCGGCGAAACGGCAACGTCTGGCAGCCGCAGAAGGTCCTAGCCGGCCAGGGGGGCCAATCCTGAGGGCGAGTCAGGGGGGTGAAAGGAGAGAAAGGCGTCCGTCACAGAGCAGGGGGTTGACTGTGAGGGTGACGGAACCCCCCAAGAAGAAAGAGAGGACCCCGGAGCAGCAATTGGCGGACCGGATGGGGGAGTGCGCTTACTGGGACCTGACGTTGTCTGAGGTAAGCGCCAGCTCTAGTTGTTGACTGACAATAAATGAACCGAGATTGAGACAATCACCGAGATTGTCATCTGACCGACGTTCTATCAGAGATTGAAACATATGACCCAGCTTAGACAGCTTGTTTTGCTTGTGACAACCTTAGGGGTGTTCTACCCCTTTGTGCCTGTTGTAAAGCCTTTTCCCTAAGGTACTTTTCCATCGCTTCTTAATTACTGCCTTCTATTCTCCTCGACTTCATTCTTCCTTCTCTGACTACTTCTTTGGTTTTCTCGACCCCGTTCCTGATCGATGTCCTCCCCTCTGCAGCGCCTACGTCTTTTCAAGGCGCTCGCCAAGCGCGCCGCTGACGTCACCCTCTCGGACGCGGGTCAGAAGCCCGCCCCCCTGGGTTCGGACGCTGATGGCGCCCACTACTGGCTGCTGACGTGTCCTTCCGGGCCTTTGCTCCTCACTGGCAAACCCGCGCCACCCCCCCCCCCAACCCCCAAGCCTGCGTCCAATCCATCCGCACCCGCCACAAGTGGAGAAAGCAAAGACGAAACCGCCCTTCTCCTGCCGGATCTCAATGCTCAGCCGAGTCCACCAGCAGTTGAGGAGCATCTGAAGAACACCGCTGAGAAGGGGCCCATCGAGGGGCAGCCTGTGTTAGCGCAGGGTTTAGAGACGGGCCCCAAGGCCGAGGGTTTGACACCGGCTGCACCGTCGGCTGGGGCGGCAGCTGCAGAGGAGGTGGCAGTGTCAATGGAAGAGGACGGGGAGGCTGCTAACGCCGAGAGGCCTGTTCCGATGGACACCGATGTCGGGGTTAAGGGGGAAGAAAGTGGGACCGCCCTAGAGACGGGATTGGAGGAACCGCAAGAAGAGAAGAAGGACGGGAGTGCGGCTGGGGGCAAGGAAGAGGAACTAGAGAAGGTGGTTACAGCGGATGGTGCTGGCGTGGTTGACGCAGTCAAAGCCGCCGAGAAGGACGGGAATGCTGAGAAAGTGGAGGAGGAGGAGATGTTGCGCAAGGGGACGTGGTCGGTCGTGACCTCTTTGGAGGAGCTGAACGACGTCAGATCTCGGGTGACGTCAGCAGACGGGGTGACGTCAGCAGAGGCCAACTTACGGGAGAAGTTCGCGGCCTGTGAGGGGAGCTTGCGTCAGGGGTTGGAGCGGGTGTTTGGACCAGAGGGGAAGCGTCCGAGAGAAGAGAAGCGGCCAAGAGAGGAGGACGAGGGCCCGTTCACATCTGGGAAGAAGCCCAGGTTGGCAGAGGAGGAACACGCCCCAGGGCAGACCCTCAGAGCAACAGACCTTCTGCTAGAACGGGAAAGAACAGCGGGGGAGACTAGAGCGGTCCCTCGGTGCGTGTGCGGGGAGCCCCTGGTGGTGCCACGTGTCCATTGCCCCTTCTGCCATTGCAGCGCCGAAAAAGGCACCCGCGCCTTTTCACACTGGTGTGACCGGCCGCACGGGTGCCTCCTCCTAGAAGAGCTGAGGCGCGTCGAGGCGTCCCCCGCAACCGGCCCCTTCGGGCTGCCAGCTGGCGCCGACCCATTGGTCGAGAGCCAGGCGGACCTCGAAGTTCTGGAGGGCCTCGAAATCGACCTCCAGGCAGTTTTCGCCGAGGGCCTGGATTACCCCGGCCTAGGGGGGGTCGCCAGCGCCCCCTTCACCAGCCTCGCGCGCTCCCCCCCGAAACGGGTGGCGCTCAACCGGTTGCACCGGAGCCCCAATCCCGCGCCCTCGGAGCTCGGCCCCCCTGCCGTGCCCTTCGGTGACGCGTTCTTCAAACCCCCCCAAACTTCCCCTAAGCCGGAGGCCCCCCCCCTCCCGCACGCGCAATCCTTCCCCCAGTTCGTGCCGGGGGGGTCCGCCGCCAAACCCCCGAACCCCACCGCCCCCTTGGAGACGAGCGCATCGCTCCCCGCCGACACAAACGCGCTCGTTCCCTACAACCCGCCCCCCGCCGCCGCTGACGTCAGTGGCGGCGCCCCGAGGGATCCCTCTCCCGAAACCCCCCGAAAGGTGGAGGATCTGCCCGCGGAAACCCTAATCTCGAAACCCCCCGGTCCCGGGAAGTGGCTCGTGGAGGGCCAGCAGCCCGCACTCGCACGGCTCAAGATGGATCTGTTGGATATGGAAGCGGCGCTGGCGCCGCAATGCTTGGGAGGGGTGAGGGCCACCCCAGAGCGGTGCAACGCTTGGCGGGTTATGGTCAAGAGGGCCCAGTCGGCCAAGGTAAGCGGCAGTCGCACGAGGCTTTTCATTTTGATCCCGTACTCTTGGCTAGATGGAAGCGTGGTGCCGTATCAACGTGGAAGCGGCACGCTAAAAATCTCAGGCGCTTTTCGAGCAACCTCAAAACCTTTGGATGGTCCACTTTGAAGACGATCCGCGCATTGGTGTTGGCGCTTTGGTCAGATGGAGTTGCGATGCCACGTCCGGATCGCTTCTCGGCGTCGCTGGATGAGGGTGCAATATCCTGGAAATTCGAGCTCAAAGCTCACAAAAGATTCTGCCAGGACGCCGATGAGAACGCCTGAACGCCCGGCTGGCCTTGCCACTTAGCCTGCATTCTAGCTTTTGTCATGACTGCATAGCATCAGGTTTCGTCGCCTCGCTCATGTACTTTACTTATTACTAACTTTGCATCTGCCGTGCTGTGCAGGAACTCGCAAACGCCGCAATCCTACTAGAGCTGATGATTCGGCCCGCTTTGATTTCCAAAGAGTGGGCCGTCATGGGGCCCCTCTCACGGGCCGTTGCCGACGGGCGCGAGGGAACAGTCGCCCAAGTGGCGCTTATGGTCCATTCTTTGGACGGTGTGATAGATTACGAGGGGCTGCAGAGTGCGAAAGAGAGCAGTAAGAGAAGAAGAGTAAGATAGGACGTTTTGTTGAAGCGGGCGACATTCTTTGAATAGTTCGACGAGTTAGAGAGAGCAGCGTCGTGTAACAATGCATCGATTGGGCGTGGTTATGAGGTTGTGTTCAGTATCATTCACTTGGAGGATTTGGCTGGCAAGAGTGTGACACCAAGTATGTATTCAAAACTGCTCGGATTGGGGGTGTGAGCAAGTTGGAAGTATCTGCAAAGTAAAGAATGCGTTCGGCTTCAAAAAGATTTACGCTTGATGTGATAGAGAATGCGCGGCTCGCTGTCCAGTACAGTGGCTGTGTGGACTAGCCTGGGCCCAACGCATCATCTGGCACTGCATGCTCGTATTTCCTTCAAGAACTAGCTTGGTAGTTTGCAATTGATATTTTCAAACTCAAGACTGTTATATTAGTGACTCGCATGGTTCATATCGTGCGCGCACGTACATGCTTCATGATCATTATGGCCAGCTTGTTACCAATCAACATGTTCTTTCGTCATCGAATTGGCGCCGCGCCACACTGCAAAACTGATCATTTATCATGCTGGTAATTCAGTGATTATATTGCTGCGAAGCTAGATTGAATCTGACACGAGCTCGACTGACGGAGCCCTGCCGCCCGGGCGGCCACAAATGTCGACTGCTCACGATACCTCGAATGATCGCCCATGCACTGCACACATAGGCCATGCCAGGCGCGGACGGTGCCGGCTTGGCGTTATACATATATGCACCGCCCAGAGTGAGTGCATGGGCGGCTATGCAGCTTGGTGCGTTCTGCATGCACGCAATTAGAGCATTAGTGACGGCAAGTAGTGACTTACTCAAGCAACCGTTGAACAACTAAAATGTTGGGCCGATACACTGTATGCATATGCCATGTAGCAGAAGCTATACTAGACTTTTACCATTCTAACCAAGTGTACCAAGAAATCATTAGAGTTTCGGCGTTAAGTGCAGCTTTCAATCTTAATTCGAAGCAATACCAAAATCTGGATTGCTCGTGTTTGAGGTAGGCGAATTGACAGGCTAGCATACTGACCACATGAGGGCTGGGGGGGACGGCGAATTTGAAAGCTTACGATGCTGATTTGGGAGGGCGTGTTTGGCGGAGGGCGCTTTCGTTTCTTGATTCTTTGAAGAGAAGATCTCGCTTCTCAAAGTGGTTTTATAGCTTGCTTCGCTCACTCAAGGTTGTCTTGTCGCTCTCAATGAGCTCAGTCTGGACGTAGACGTCAATAAGGATTTGCTCGAGAGGGACGTGTTGTGAATCTCGATGACTCGCTTTCGCTCGCAACAGCTGATTTGGAAAATGTCGGGCCTTTGAGATCCACTGTGCCTACTTTGGAAGCACAGGCTTACGTACGTTTCATAGTCACATACTGATTAATACCGCCCATACTATCTGAGCTTGCTTACTACCATTTAGGAGGCAGCTCGCGTCCGACTACCGGTGCGAATGCCCATTTAAACATCAGTTTGGGCCATACAGTGCTGAATGAGTCTACTCTGCAGGGTGACACCAGACTGCAAAACGAGCGAGTTCACCGACGGTCTAAACCCGAGACTCGAATCGAATGGCCGGAGTCTGATCGAAGAATCTTCTTCTTCTTGTTTCAATGTTCAGACTGTCTGCAGCGCTCATCGCCGGGTGGCCATGATGATTTGCGATACCACCAATCAGCTAACACGATCATCATATTGAAATAGTTCGCTATTGTGAGTATCCGACCCGTCTTTTGCATTTAACATTCGAATTTGTCCGATTCTTCCCAACCCAAAACAGACTCTTCTATGGTTAAGCGCGGACGTGGTCTCAAACAGCATGGATATCCTAAAACTTAACGAAGCATCTTTGTTCACATTGAAATGGGCAAGGAGAATTGACAACCAGACGAAGATACGCAGCACCCGCCATTTGAAGGTAATCAACCTTGGATACCTTCTGTATCAACACCCACGAACAGAAGTCTCTTGTTCGGAATCACCACTAAGAAACCTAAAGTCGGAGATGATATGTTACTTAGAAGGTCCAATCCAAGGAGCCGCTGCTTTCTGCCCTGCATCCGAAGTCAACCTAAACCGTTATCGTGAACCCACCGATCTAGAGGGGTAACCGACTTCGTTAACGATCTCTGCTTTTAGTTCCCGTCTCAAGGTTTAAAAAGCTCCCCGCCGTCCATGCGCCGACACGTAGGCGGCTTCATCGAATGGAACGTGTCTTCAAGCGAGCCAGTCGAAAGGCAGTAGGATCAGCTGTGATCTCCGAGAAAGTCAACGACTTCAAGAAACCAAATCGGCTCAGCGTCTTTCTTGGTCGAGCCGCTGTTAGGGTCCCGCAGTTCTTCTCAAAACGAGTGCTGCCAAGAACATTGGATGGAATGATTTGCCTGCGAGCCATCTATTTGTGAATCAAACTTTGCACAGCTGTGATGACTGAGAAGGTTTGACCGTCACAAAGTCAACGCTCCTGGGTTGGAACCGTCCTCAGCCTCTGAAACCCTTTCAGTACTGCCACAATAATTTGCCATCTCACCCCTTTTATCTGCTATCTGCCTGTTCTACTCTCTCGTCATCTTTGTTCTCCTCCAAAAGCAATGAGGAGACTCTGCAAGATCTCCTCACAAAGTCTCCTCCGAAAAGCGCCAGTGCGCCGCCAAGAATGGCGTCCGCTTTTGTTGCTTCGACCACGTGCGCCGATGCGAGACTTTCCACAGTCGCTGGGGGGCTGACTTACCGCGATGGGAAGCTGAGGAGTGGACCCATCCAAGCGCACCAGCTTCGATCCATTCCCCTCACTAACCCCTCCTTCCAATCTACACAGATCCTACGCCACGTGGCCGTTTCCAGGCAGCTCTCCAAGAGGTTAGGTTTCTTTGGACCGGATCCTGAAGTTGGGGGGGCATTCACATTGGGGGGAAATCCTCACAAATGGGTGCGCGGGGCGGCAGTTTCAGGAGAACCCACCAGCCGTCGATCGTACGAATCAACGGCTCTCGATGGGGCGCGCGGCCTCGCCGCTAAGAAGCGTAACTCAATCAAAGGCAAGGTAGGCAAAGTTGCTCTATCTCAGATGGAAAGGTCCGAGATTGCTTCGAAGGTTGTTAACCAGCCGCTGGGAGCGCCGTTTCAGCCCTCTCAGGGGGCTGTTCACACCGCCGACAGAAGGAGGGATCTCCGAGGTGTGAACGTGCCCGACTGGGCTGATCCAGGGGAGCCCACCTCCACTCTTGGCATCCCCTCGCGGACGACGTTCGCGTCAGCAAAGCTGCCCACGTCAGCATGGGCGCTGGGCGAGATGATGACGTCAGCGGGAGCGCGCGACCTGGTGTCCACCCCGCGGGGCGCCGCGCAAGCGCTGTACGCGGCGGCTCGGACGGCGTTCTTCTTCGGACAGGTGGGGTGGGGCGTCCGATAAGCGCACCTGTAAGCTCGCTGAAGGGCATTCGCCGCTGTGGCGGAAAAATACCTCCGCAGTATCATCGTGCTCCCCTTCTTGTTGCCTCCCTTTATTTGACACGACATGTTCAAGAACGGGAAGGCACTTTTATTCGTGAAACTATTGGCCGAAACCCTTACCGGGTTGACCGCTTTGACCGAGATCGAAACCTGAGCGACTAAACCCTTACTAACCCCAGCAACTTCCCTGCCTCGAAATCGAGAATCCTTAGCCCCATGGCAAACCCTTCATCGCAAAGCTTCCAAGTGGAGAAGGACGTTCTAGTTGCCTCAAACATCAATTCAAGGCCCGCGATCACAATCGTTTGATTTGTGTCGGCGGCGCGGAGAGTTACCATATCGATTAAGGAATGCAAATCTCAACACGATCTTATTCGAGAACGTGGAGAGACCGTATTCCGGATACGAGATGGATCCATCTTTGTATGATAGTCGTGAGAGTGCGTAACGTTTTCTTAGAATTTCTCGTATCCAAAAGACTCGCCGCTTCTGTCCAAACCTGAAATGAACATTGTCTCATTCTTACTTGCAGACGGCTCTGGTCGGTCAGGTCCTCGGGGGGGGTTTCTTGGGGCTTCCCCACGGGGAAGATCTGCCCCCCGGGACGGCCGATGAAGTATATCGAGTTGTGACGGGCGGCATCGTGGAGTTGATCAAGATGGATGGGGAAAACGTCCGGTGAGAGCCGACGGGACCCCTGCCGGGCTCTCTGTGATTGTCGAGCTTCTCAGCCAGTCCTAGCACAGACCGGGAGTAAGCACCGGGCAGTTTCTTTTGATCGCGCTTCTCTCATGGTCCTACCTAAAAGCGGGATAAGTCTCCTCCTTTTGGAATATTCTGCCAGCTGTACCACAGACCGACGGTAATCACCGGGCAGTCTCTCCGTGTGTTCTCCCGCAGACGGGGCATCTACCGGGCACCGTACGACATGGATCCGAGACACCGCCAGTGGAGCCCCGCCTTTTGGATAGACCGCCACGAGAAGCTGCTGCAAGATCGCCGGACTTCGAGGGATATGCGTCGTCGAAACCGTAGGCTTTGAGAAACCTTTAGAGAAACGGTTTCGGTAGGTATAATCGACTAGCGGCGTAGCTCTCAAAAAAGAATCATTTCGTTGCGTCCTGTGAGGTGGAGGACTGAGGGTTGCTGCCCCCGGGCTTGGAGGGTTGAGCGGAAAGAAACTGGAAACTAGCCTTCCGGAAAAAGATCTGGAAGACTTCGTTCTGCGCTTACCTGCCGCGTTTAAAAAGAGACGGTCTATCAGAGTCTGGCGACTAAGGAAGGGTATGATTTGAGGCGCAGCTTATAGAGCCTTTCAATATCCACCAATCTATCCTGTCTATTGGCAAGGCTTTGATTTGGTGTGATTCGTATGTGCGGCTAACATGAGTACGATTCGGGTTCACCATTTTAAACACAGTCTGACCTTCTCTTCAGTTGGAGACGCTTTCTTAGCTTCTGCTTTGCGCCTCGTGCGCTGTTGTTTCCCGATCAAGCCCAATTTGGGAGCAGTTCAGAAACAAGTCTGCCCTCAACATGACAACAGCGGCCAAAAGAAAGCTGCCAGAATCCCAAGGCTGAATGCAACGGTCCTGAGACGAGGAATATGTACAGCCCAGAAACAGTCTCAGACTGGCCCTTGTTTTACTTTTTCACAGAAACGAAAGTTCCAGGCACCAGCGACCGGGTGCCGTAACCGGAGTATTATCTGCAGCACTTCCATTGGCAGCCCGGGGGCTGGTTAGCCGACCACTCGGCACACGTGTACGAACACAGTACCGAGGCGCTCTTCTGTGGAGCCCAGGTACGTACCGCTTCATTGGTGAAGAATATGACCACGCTTTGTTCGAATACCAGTGCGTCGAATACCTGGACACGTGAATTGTTGGTTTTCATGAATATGTTTTCGCTCAGTTCCCCTTTTGTGTTTTGGTCGTGTTGGAAACATGCATCGAATCCGAGGAAGCGTTAGAAGGATTTGAATGCGAGCGTAATCAAATTCCATTCACAGAAGTGGACAGGGCAACTTGCAGGATGGTCAGTGTCGATTGGACTTTCGCAACCTGTTATTCAGTGGTGAGCTTGATGGCTCGTGTGGCTCTTTCTGAAGACTTTTAAGAAAAGGGCAGTCGCGAGATAGTTGTACTGCCTGATAGAGTCGGGTTTTGAGTTACATTCGTGCTCTTAAAAGTGCCCACCAACAAGGCTTAAAATCATTTGTACCCGACAGGGTGCCGACGGGAGCACAGGAGAAGCTGAGCCTTAAACAATCTTATATGGGCATATGAAAAGCCCGTTCGTCACCGAGCCATGCAGTTTCGAGCGCGATTCCTTGTAGCGTCTTTCGTGCATTTGCCGTTTGAGGCGACGTCTTACAGTACGCGTCTTTGAATCCTGGTAATTTTGTGGGAAACTCGATTTAAGGGGTGTTTTTGGCTAGGCCCGCCAAAATTTCTTGCCATCTCGTCAGCACAACTCTCGGTTTTTGCGCTCGGAAATGTTGCTCAAAGGCATTTGCTTATCAAAATGCACCATTTTTCTTGTCGCTAGAACGGAACACAACATAAAAGAGACATGGATGTTACGAGGAAGGTTCGAGTTCCTCAAAACCGCATTCATCTTTTGAACGTAACGAAAGAGCGCGAAAGTAGAAATGTAGAGCGCGCAAACGGAAAACCCAGAAGTTGTCCGCCCTTCATTTCCAGGACGCAATGCAGCGGCAGACCCTGGTTCCCATTCACTACTACATGCGCGGGAGGGATCCCTCTCGGACGTCCGTTTTGGACCTGGCCTGCGGCACCGGACGCTTTCTCACCTTCCTCAAGGACAACTACCCGTCCGCACGGACGTACGGGGTGAGTGTTCGTGGCTTCGACGACGACTCCGAATGGATTGCCTTGAATCCGGGTATATCGTCGAAGATAAAAATCATATCTTGCAAACATTTGATCCTGGAGAAGCATCTTTGGAAATGATTGCCCGTCCGAAAGTAAGGCACGGGTGAGTACCTGTTTGTCGGCAACGAAAGCTCGCCCGCTCGAAACCGTCTGTGCATAGAGAATCTTATCGAACTTCGGCTTTCGTCAAAGGGAGTTCTCGGGACGGGTTGGAAGGTGGATCAGTCCCTGAGTCTGAATTGATCAACTGGTTGTGTCGCACCATTCTACTTTGCAAGGCATCAGAGTCCAGTCACGAGTGTTACTAGCAGAATTGGCCCCATCTCTTGCAGCCTTTCTCCAACGTTATATTTTGGAACAAGTTATCCAATTAAAGGCCTGCTATCACAGGTGGATCTCAGCCCAAATTACCTGAAAGCTGCGGAGGAGAACATGGATTACTTCGAGAGTGAGCTTCCTCGGTCCATTTAAGGTCTTCATCATTTTAGTTGTCAAAGGAAGTTTCAGAGTAAGCTGGGTCTCTTGCAACGCAGCGCTTTCACGACCTTTTTGTGAATTGCAGCCAGATCAAAGTTACATAACAGATGCGGTCTCATCCTCGCAAGTGAACTTATAATTTTGTTGGTCCAAGTAGTAAATTTGAGGCGTCATCATCCTTTGAAAGATCGCAGATGGTGACGTCTTCGTCGTTCCTTCCATCAGCACGAAACTTGAAACCATCAAGAGGTAACTGAGTGCTGGAGAAAATTCGACGTGCTGTCGTTCTTGCAGGATTTGACATGCAAGTCAACGGCTTCCGAAAGCTGTCGCGGCCTCGCTATATCCAGGCTAGCGCAGAAAGCCTTCCATTTGGGGACAGATCCCTGGACGTAGTAAGTTGCATCCGATTGAACGGGCATGTTCTTATCCCTCCTCAGTCCAGCACACTTACCATTATGTTTGCAGCCAGATTGGTTCCCCATTCAATTGTTTGTCCTAGGAACTAAAAATTTACATTCCTCGAACACTACAGAAGCAAGTGTCCCGAGGCGGCCGAATTTTACGCAGTCTTCGATATAATCAAAGTGAAAGGATCAGTATTACGAAGGTTGCAAATGGTTCAAGTCACCGAGCCATACGAGCTGCCCATCGTTTAAAGATGTGCAATCAGGACATAAGCGAAGGACGATCACATGGTCAATCTCGGACTAGTATGGGTATCTTTGGGGAAGTTACTAGGGCGGGTACACATGCGGAACAGTTAGACTCGAGTTGGGAGAGTAGTGTAGGTCTACAATCTACAAACTTATGAGTCATTCCAAAACTGGAAATCGTTTTTGTCAAGGTTACGTGCGTCTATCTCTTTCACGAGCTTCCCCCGGAGGCGCGCCGCGCGGCCATCGCGGAGGTTTCGAGGGTTCTTGAACCGGGCGGCATCTTCGTCTGGACAGACTCACTCCAGGTGAGCGGTTAATACAGGAAGTTTTGGCTGCTAACCAGGCTCTCTACCAGAGGGTTATTGGATAAGTAATCGGGGTTTATCCTTGATCAGCGGCTGGTCAACGCCCAAGTCTGGCTACTGGACATGTAACCAGTTTCTAAACAGCCCAGAACCGTCCTTGGTTGAGGGCCAGTTAAACTTCTGGGTAAGGCGATACACACGAAGCGCTTGCTAAGTGAGGTAAATATGGTGTCAGATCTCGCTTCTCTTTTACAAATCAGGTTCACACAGGGTCATTTCGATCTGGAACGGCCCTGGGAAAACACCGTAACGTTTTCTTGCAATTGTTGCGACTCACAGTATAATCATATTGCGAGCTGTGGAATTGGGTCTCGTTCGTGAACGCTCCAAAAACTGCATCGAAAGCTGACGTAAGCACGTATCTTGGTGCGCCCAACCGGACGTCTTCTTGTGCAGGAGGGAGACCGTCCAGAGAGCGCGCCGGTGGCGGCGCTGTTCCGCGCGCTGTTTCACGAGCCGTACTTCGCGAGCTTTCTGCGCGCGGACTTTGAGGGGATGTGCGCGGCCGCGGGGCTCGCGCACGAGGCCACCATCCTGGCCCATCTCTCCAAGGCAAGCGTTTTGATGTTTCAGGGTTCTATCACCATTATTTACAAGCTTTTAAGCTGTTTCCATATCAGGCGGGCTGCAGATCTGAGAAATGGCTGGGGGACAAGTCTCTTTGCTATCACCAGCGTCCATCTTGTGAACGTCAACGAATTGGACGGTTCAGATCTGATTTGTCAGATATCATACCAGAGGTCCTGATCACGTGGTAGGTCCTAGATGCTCACAGCTGAAGCCGAAATTGCACTCTCAGACCGGCTTCATTAGCTGAAGATCGGACGGCTGTGACAGCGTTTTGGCCATCGGAGCGGGTCTGCGGTCCGCCTGATATTGTTTCATGCTCACCGCCAGCAAGTTCGGAAAGGTGGCTTTTCGTCTCAAAACCTGCCCTCCAGGTGATCTGGATGAAATGAGTCCACTCGGTTCAACGGTTTGGAAAAAAGTACTTGATATCTAATGTATCTTCTCGGAAGCTCTAGCGTGAGGATGTGACTAGATGGTGTAAGAACTTGTCGCGGGGTCTTCGAGGACGAAAGAATGGATCCGAAACATTCCTCCCTGACAACGTATCAGTATCCTTTTTGATGTAGGTACTGTGCTTCCGAAAACAGTAACATTTCATAGCGTCATAAAGACATGGATCGCGCGGAAAATCGACTAACGTCGAGGGCTTGAAAACTACCTCCCTGTGAACAGATGGCGTAGCATGCTGAGGAACTTTGACGTGTCAAAATGAGTGACTAGTCTCCAAAGATCCCCCGACAAATGAAGTTTAGATGTACATAAGATGAGTCCAAGCTTCGTATGTCTCGTTCTCCTCAAGTTGAAGCAGTTGCACCAATCGCACACAGATTTGAGTACGTGCCACTATTATATGAACACGCCAGTCAACGAATAGCATGCTGAAAGGATCCCTGAGGACGTGCGACTGTAGCCACCACGATAACCTATAGCTTCGCAACTTGATGATTGGCGCTACGGTACATGCAAAGCCCTATCGAGAGCACTAGTCATTGGAAAGCGATGCTTCGACTTGTGGATTTTTCGAGTCGTGTGCGATTGTCTTCAGACGAAGCGCCGGAAGCTGCTGTTGGCCCATCCTCCACCGAAACGGATGCGCAACTCAGCGACATACTCCAATCATTTGTTCGGCACTGCATTCATAAAACCCATGCGCAATGGGCATTTCTACGTTTGCACCTGCAGATGTGAAGGTTTAGCAAGACCCACGTTCACAGGTGAAAGATGCCGTTTCAGTTATGCTATGTGAAGTACAACCACAAAATCTGAAAAAGCCTGCTAAAGTGCTCAATCGGACTCTTTCTTCTCGGCCACTTTCTGGACGAGCCACCCCATGCAGGGCGCGACTCCCCCGTCCTCAGTCACCCTCACCCCGGGTAATCCGGCGATAAGCTGACAGTCGCTTATGGCCCCATGGTTATCGAGCTTGAAAGGGCACTTCACATAACCCTCGGGAATGTCGCTCGCATCGGTTCTCCCCCGTGCAAAGTCTGCCTTTTGCAAACCGCCAGTGTATGGGAAGAAAAAGCGCACCCATCCCTTCAAAGAGTACTGCCCCCCCGACCCGTAGGATTCTCTTGTAAGGACCTGGCTCCACCATACGCTATCCGGTCTGCCCTCATACGTGCTCAGAAGCTGCTGCACAACGGTCTCCAAATGGTCCAGCCACCAGTCGAGGCCGATATCCAATTGGCGGAGGCCACGTGTCTTCTCCAGGAGGCGCTGCCAGTCTTCTTGGGTGCCGTGCAGGGTCACCTGGTTCGGACGAGAAAGGTTTGGATAATCAGCGTACACCAGCGAGAAATGACGTCACCTCGGGGGTTTTGAATTCACGAAGAGAAGGCTTGCGAGCCTGCAACGAAACTGCCCTTGCAGTCTCAGCATTCATGCCGCCAGACTCTCTTACCAACTAGAAAGTCTTGTTTCCAACAATACGAGAGCCAAAGCCGGAAACTCAGAACTCTCATAATCAAATGTTGCTTCTGAGTTCTAAGGAACCTAGCCCGACGCTTTCGTCGGTTGAAAGGAGACGTCAGCTTCCCCACAATTGAGCCTTTCGACAGAGTCATTTCGAAAATACCAACGAAACGAAGGTAAGACCTCTGGACCAAATACGATCCGCAGCCGATCGGTTGAAGGCTTGCCGCTTATTTGTAACATGATTGAGAAAGCTTGAATAAGTAGTGGAGAAATCCACCTGGTAGAGGAGCACTTGAAATGATATAAGCTGATGAATTCCGATAACTTCCTGATGGAAGCCATGAAGCAGTACTTCAGCTACAAGTTTGAGCTCTCCTGCGGAATCCCAAAGGCAAGTCGTCTCACAGAGGCCAAGCAGTCTTGGAGATGACGTCAGTGGTGGAGAAGTCGTTCGTCAGCAGCTGACCCGCCCCGGCCTTGACCTTCTTGTCCAGCTTCTGTGTGATAAGGGCGACGCACTTGGGCCAATCCAGCAGACGTGAGTCGCCTGCGCCAAGGAAGAGGGTGCAGGACGTAATTACACATGATTCCCAAATACTCTTCCTCATTGACTTTTTAATCCAATAAGGATGCCAAACTGTTCACTTGATGCGGTCTTCAGCTGACAAGGAAGCAATGCATATGGTGGTCAGCATAGCGATCCATTGTCATTGATCAATAATAAATCCCGGCAAAATTTTACATGCAGTTCGACATTTGGCAAGTAGTTCCTTAGATGTTAAGGCCATGTGGAGTCCTTGTTGAACAAATGTTCCTTCACTTTGAACAAACACATCCGATTTGAGGACGCAACTGTGCTGCAGACATATCAGAAGCAGAGTAAAAGCCATTAAACATCTTGATATTCAAAACGTAACTTTGTCAAGATCATCTACCGCTCTTGTTCACTTGTTTTCAGTCGCAGATTCATGAGCGTCAAGAAAGGTGATAGTAAGCGAAGATAATCATATTGAATCTTTGTCTGGCAATATTCGAAAATTTCAGTTCGAGGCTCGCCTGGAAGGAAGGAAACATTCACGTTGACCGCAATTTCCTCCTGCCCGTCATGATCAACAAACACCCGCCGGTATTTCTCCGCGTTCTCTCCGTGCTGCAGATGTCTGCTGACGCCCTGACAGATCGTCAGCCACACGTCATCAGGTCTCAGGTGCAGGTGCAGGTGTCCACTGTACGCCTTCTCAAAGGCTGCCAGCAGACCATTGTTGCAGCCAGGCCTCTTGAGAACGTCCCCTGGCGAGCAGTCAAAGATGACGTCTTCCTGCTTCGGGCGCAGGAGCGAAATCCAGCAATTCTTCAGAGGCTCAACAAGGCCGGCGCACTGCCTTGTGTAGTCGCTCTTTGCGCGGCGGAGCTTTCCCTTCCGCGGCATATTTGCGCCACTCCTGCAGGTCAAACTTTGGTCGCTCGGCAGTGACCTCCGTGCAGGGAGTGAGAGTATCCAGCTCGATGTCGGACGCCAGAACTTGGGTGCTCATTGCTTCCTCTATTTTATCTGGCGCACTGTCTGTAGAAATTGGGTGCTTCAAGAGCTCGCGAATATGGTTCCATGCACCACAGAAACCGTCTTATTCAAAACAAAGTTGACTAAGGAGAGAGCCCGGGGAAAGGGTAGGGTCAATTTTGGATTAGGGTGGGTACGACTGCGGAGCGCGTCGTTTCTTGCTTTAGATCTTTTGGTTTGTTCGATCTCCCGAGCAAAATCCATTGTCAACTTCAAGCACCTCTTTATCTGCCGAAGGGTGACGTACACTGACGTTACGGGTACGTACCAGGGCTGCAAACCCGGCCCGCTCTGATTGGCCCGACTCGACCACTGCAGCTGACGTGTCACGCAGTTACTGGTTACTGAAGACCATCAATTCCTGTACGCATCTGTTATCATCCTTGATTTTTGCGCCCTGACAGTATTGGACGGTCCAGATCGCCTCTCGCAGAGAATTGACGGCCAGAGAGCGTAAAGAAATGTGGCGGCAGATCTGATGAAAACTGCAACATGACGACTTTCCTAGCCATAGTATCACTTCCTGCCTTTACTCCAGTAATGTGCACCGCTTCAGCGTGTTCAGTACGTACGTCCAGAACCGATTTGCATCCTTGTGTATGATGGTTTTTATAACAATAATGTACTTGCACATTCTGATTGATCCCAATATAGTATGCTTTTTGAAGGCGACCGCTGGCAACACATGCGAAGCGGTGGCAGTACCAGCAGACAAGTTGCATCCTTACATATCTGAGTAAGGCAAGTGAAACATACGTTTTTGACATGGGTCCTCACTCGCAGTTATACTTATCCTTGTTATAAATACAATGCTGTGGATGTAACTTCAGCCTATGATATCGATTTTGGGCGCTCATCGGTACCATGATGTGAGGGGTCCGGAAGAAACCTCCCTACGAGGTTTTTGCAAACGGCAGATTTGCACCATGAAAACCCTGTTCAAAGCAGTGCACTAATTATTGCTCCTACTTAACCACTTCTTAATCAGTCCCGTTCCCGAGGCTGCTTTTTCCGCTACTCCGACCCGTTTCTGCGAACATTGACAGCAATTTGGAGCGCGCTAGCATCCACTCGCTAATCCTAAACTCCCGACGTCCAGTCCCCGGGCGACAGCCGCTCGTCGAAGTCCGCCAGCATCTGCTTATTCAGCTCCTCGTTGTGCTCTTCCGCCGCCTTATGCTCGAGCGCCTCCTCATACGCGATCGTCTGCCTGCGCAGCAGCAACGTCAGCACGGACACCGCCAGGCTCATTTGGACGGGCCGTCCGAACAGCGTCCGAACAAAGGATGCGCCGAGGTTTGAGAGTTTAGCGCCGCGGATGGCCTGGCCGGCGACACGTGTCAGCGGGAGGACGAACGGCGCCGCCTGGAGAAGGGCCCGCCAGGATTGTGTAAACAGTTCCCACTTGGGGATTGGCAGCGGAAGCGGAACGCCGAACGGCAGCGGAAGGAGCACCACGCGCGAGAAGTCCAGTGTGAATGCGTACGGGTGCAGGCGCCAGTTGAGCACCGGGCAGAGCGCGCATAGGAAGTCGGCCGCGAAGCGCGCGTCCCAGCTGACGTCACAAGGGGGAAGGCGCGCGCGCGCCGCGCGCGCCATGGTCTCCAGAAAGCGGAAGACGTCCCACAGGAGACTGGCTGCGAGGGCGGCGCAGAGGGCGACCTCGAAGCGAGCGGCGAGGGGGCCGTGGAGCCACGTGGCAGCGTTTGCTTGGGAGAGAGAGAGGGAGAGGAACGGAAGGGGCTGCGGGAGAGCGAGAAAGCACACCGCGTTGAAGAGGAGTACCAGGGTGTCGAGCGCGAACGGGTCTGTAACGCAGTAGTGGAGCGCCTTGAGCTGCGTTACGAACTGGGTGCGGACCGTGATGGCGTACAGGATGCCCGTGAGGAGGGGCTTGAACACCAGCTGCGCAGCCCCCCTGAAAAGATACGCGGGGAACAAGTTTGAGGGAGGGGTGCTGCTGGGGGGGTCAATTGGGCTGGGCAGAAGGAGGGGGGGCTTGAGCTGCGACTTCCCTGTGATGGATTTGTAGTAGAACGTCTTCTTGCGCTTGGGGTCGAAGAGGTTGTGCCATTCTGGAGGCAGGCGTTTGTCACGCGGCTGGAACTGCCCCGCCTCTGCGGCCCGCTCTAGTTCGTACCAGACGATCACCCGCGCGGCAGTCAGCCAGGTCAAGCAGGTCAGGATAATGTGGGGAAACCACGTGGCGGCCTCCAAGCTGAAGGAGAAACCGATGAAGCAGGCGAACAAGAGCCCGGTCACAGACACAGCCGACCACAGAACAGTCAGTGGAGTGGGGCCCCATTTGGTCGGGGGTTGGTGCCCCGAGCTGTCAGAGTCCTTTGGGCTTGTTTGGCCCAACCCCTCAAACGCTGAACAAGTCTGCTTGACCCTCTTCGGCGTGTCGGTGGTGCGGATGCTAGGTGACGTTAGGAAACGAGAAGCTGACGCGGAGCTTGGACTGATTTTGTTCAAAGTGTGAAACCTTGCGTCCTTTGAGCGGCTTTGGAAAAAGAGAGCTGGAATGCTGCCAGCAGGCGACAATGAAGCGTCACGCGAGCAAGAAGACGTTTTCGTCATAGATCGTGTATGCCTCCCCCTTTGGATGGTCTGCTTGACGATCTGCGGTGGACAAAGATCCCACTGCTTTGTGAGAGCGTGTTGAGAAGGGGGCAAGCGTTCTGCATATTGTTGTGCGCTAATGCGTGCGCCACTTGACTGCGGCTGCAAATCATGGTGCAACACTGCAGCCTGTCCCAACGCAATGCTGCGTCTGCTGATGGATGCGGCCGCCATCCTGATGTGCGCCTACATGCTCCTGTATCCTACCACTGCCAGGTTAGAGAAATGATCATGATGCGCGCAACGCAAGCTTCCACTCTAACGGCGCGGCCGGCCTGCGGAATGTGCGGGCGGCGCGGCCGCTGCCGCTCTCCCGTGTTAAGTTCGATCGCGCAAATTGCCAGGGTTTGACTCCGCCATCGACGGTCATCGTGATTGATATGCTACTCCGTTGGATGGATTGCAATCTTCGAATCCAGCGGTTCTCGGAGCACAAGGGTTTTGCGTATTGAAGTCGATCCTAGACCATTCGATCCATCTCATCCGGCGGTTCAAGATGCACTGAGGGGACGCCCGCGCCAAGGAAAATACAAATTTGAGTGAGCGCGAGACTCCGACTGGCGCGGAAACAGGTGTTTCCAGCGTGCGGGCAGCCCACATTCCCTCCAGTTTCGCTGGAGCCTACCTAGCCTCAATTTTCTGAGTTCGTGAAGGATGTTGGCCAAGGATGAAAAACAAAGTCAGATACGGTTTTGGGATACCGTATTTGGCAGGTGCCTGATGAAGAGTCAAACGCCCATGCAGACTTCTGAGAAGGGTGCAGTGTTGGATATTTCTTCAGCCTTCAGATTTAGAAGCTGATCTGGACATCATTCAGGGGAATAGAGTGGTGCACTTGCCAGGGTGAGTAGTTAGGCGGCAACTGAGGGCGCTCTAGATAGTTCACAATTCTCTCGGGAAAGGAGTGCTGGTCTGTTGAATGGTGTGAGGGAGGTGTTAAGCATCCGGCGGCCGCGCCAATTGCACCACCCCCTGGAAGGAAGGATCACTGAGACTGATCAAGAGTGCCACTTGATCAGGAGTGAAATGCTGTAAGCGGATGCGGGACGCGTTTGAGAGCAATGCAGATGCACTAAGCGTGCACTGAAGCAATCAGCCTTACTCACAAGCATTCCGCTCTTTCTGCGCTAATTGGTTCCATCACTCACCTTTGTGCACTCACTCCAAGCGTCCAGCAGACTGTATGTTAGCGCCAGTCTGATCGATCATTACGACTCCAGTGTCAACAGCCAGCTACCCAATTGCCTCTTCTGAGGTCACAATCAAACACCTTCTGGCTCCGGCATGTGGACACTGCTCCACAAACTTCTGAGCTTTGCTTTTTCCCGCCGCTGCGCATGAGGTCCAGTGACTTTGCGGTCGAACGCTCAATTTGAGTCGATCATCAGAACAGGCCAGCTGTGGAGACTTCTGAGAGACTCCTCACAGCGAGCAAGCAAGGTTAGTTCACAATTGCATCGGTGTGGCAGTTTAGAAGTTGCTGGCATCAGGTGTGCACTGATGCTATCTTCACTGCTTTGGGTTTGTCGTCTGGAGTAGAGAATTGGATCTGGTTCAAGCAGAAGGATATTGTCAGCTATTGTAAGCGCTCTTTGGGTTTGATTAAGAGACTAACGCTGGCTTCAGGATCATGACAAGGACTTTTCAGCTGCTTTGAAGTATATCAGCAGTCACACTGCTTGGCCATGCAATCAAACATGCCCATGTGCTTCATTCATGTCTGGACTTTCGAAAGGTTTGATGAGCGGTGCTTATGATCTTTGAAAGGCCAGAGCAAACTCAAGTGCTCTTGGTCTGGAAATGCTGTTTCGGTGTCTCAATGCATTCTAACGGGAAAGTTTGAAAGGTGGGGTTTACATGGTTACGACCACCTCCATGGAATCGTCCTATGAACAGGCTGTTTGACACAGGGCACGGATTGTGTTGAACACTTGCTGAACAGGATGCTCAAGGTTCTTCCACACAGTTTGCCTGTTTAGGTGGATCAATGCTGATGGTCTCAAAGGGTCAAGGTGATGTACTGTCTGAACAAGCTTTGGGTCACTAGTTCACAGAGCAGCATCGGCTGCCACTGATTGTGCCAGAGCTATCAGATTCCCTGAGGTTTGCTTCCTTTTTCCTCACAGGTTGCTTATACGCTAATAAAGGAGCCAGATGGGGTCGCACGCTGAAAGGAGCTCGCAAGACGACTTCCCTCTAGCCTTCAAATGCGGCCGCCGGCGGACCAGCTTTCCCCCGCCGAGCCAACTGGACCTCCCCACCCTAGTTACTCCAAAGGCAGCCACCGTCGCCGGAGCGCCGGCCCCGAAGGCTGATGCCACCACAACTGGCAGCCAACCAGGTTGTGACACCTGGCAGAGCGTGGAGGCACCAGAGCCTAGCATAGGCAATTCTCTGCCCGTTGACGAGGGGTCCAGCCAGGAGCATGTTGAGAGCACGCAGCTAGAAGAGAGGCCGGAGAGGACATCGCTAGCAGCGAAGAGAAAGACCTTTTCAGGGGGTCCTGCCGCAGATTGTATGTCGGGTCCCCTAGAGGATCAGGGGCACTTGGAACCGTTTCCGCCGAACGGTGTCAAGCGGCTCAGGGTAGGGCACGCCCTTCAGCTGCTTGACACCAACCTTCCGACGCTCCGCCCGGGGAGTGCTCTTTCCAAGGCAAACCCTTCAGAGCTTCCAGCGGCTAGCGCGTCAGAGGGGCCTGCTGAGGTCAGTGCCGATGTCAGCGGACGTCGCGGGAAGGGCCGGAAGGGGGGAGTTCCTAAGGTGCCCGTAAAGGAGGAGGATGGGGGCGAGTCGGACTCGATTGCGGAGGAGGGGGGGCTGGCATACTGTCGGAAGGAGAAGTCTCTTGGGCTGCTATGTGACAAGTAAGTATGCACTCCCTGTGGGGTTAATCGAGAGTCTGGCAATAATAAGCCAAGTGGGAACTCCACGTTTGGACAAAAGTGTTGCAAGGTTTGTGTGGGCGAATGCTGTACAGAGGCTAGAGAAGAGTAGCTGTTGCAGCTTGTTGAGGATTGAGGCGGATGACCAGAAAGGTTGAAGTAGCAATCCTCCTTGCATATGTCAAGGCACAGCTGATTCTGACAAGATTCGATACACTCTTCATGCCCAGGAGGCTTACCAAGCTCAGCCAAGCAACCCATCGAGCTGCCAGTCCTCCCAGCACAGGTCGCTCATAGATATAAGTTTCTAGTGTCCAGCCAATAAAGGTTCAGGGAAGGCTGCTTCCTAACTGAGTAGCACTCTTAAGCAACCTTTCCTTAAAACACCACTATAAGTGACTGGACTCCACGTCCTTTGCAGCTTCATGAGCATGTACACAAGTGCCCAGTACGAGTTCGTGATCCTCGACGACGCAGCAAGGAAACTAGGTTAGCAACTGAATTTCGAGCTCAACTCTTTCACAATGGTATCCTTCTGCTAGATGTTTAGAGAGCCCTCGATAAAAAGGTGACGGCTTGTGACTGTTAAAGCTGAGAGGATGAAACATGCAGCTTTGAAAGGTTTCTATAACAGTTCAAAAGAGACCCAGCTTTTTAGGACACCTGGAACTATGACGGCAGAAAGGTTGGTTCAACCGTAAAGTCACAATTCAACCATGAAGTCACAATTGCTTCTCATCTCTGCAATGAAGTGCCACAAACCAACAACTGGGTGCTGGGTCATTCTGAGAGCCAGATTACATAATTGCTGTAACCTGATAACGTCTGCTTTCCTGACTCTGAACTTCTGTTTTGCAGGGGTTGAGAGGCGCCGCATCTATGACATCGTCAATGTTCTCGAAAGCATGCAGGTGTGACTCTGTTCCCTTATGCTATTGCTAAGCTCGTCTTTCCAGTTGGGGTCCAACTGCTTCTGGGCTTGTGTCGCTCCCTGCTATTTCTTTGTTACAACTGTGAGCTGGGAAAAAAGCTAGCGCCTCATTGCTCGCTATTCTTCCTAGGGCCGGCAAGTGTACCTCAAAACCTTGAGATGCCTCCCACTATGTTCTGACGGCAATGAAGTGCAAGGCAATCGCACTACCATCTCCATCCGTCCTTTTTTAACGGAATATCTCCCAATCCGTATGGCAATCCAAAGCCTCATATCTCGTAGGGGGTATTGTAGGGGTCAGCAACGTGACTTTCGATCCTGAATACTCCTTGATCCACTTCCACTACGATATCTCCTCAGCGGGTGATCGAGAGTGAAGATAGGTTCTGACTTGAGAGACTCAAACACCAGCTGCTCCTTGTACTCTTGCTTCTAAGCCTTTGGCGTGGTTTCTGACTGCCCTTTCCTGCTGCTGTTTTCCTTCAGGTGGTCGTTCGGAAGGCGAAGAACCGGTACACGTGGCACGGCCTTGACAATCTGCCGTGCGCACTCGCTCAGATGAAGGTAAGTTGCACCGCACTGCATGTACAGATCCTACGGGAAAGGACTCAGAACGGAAGAAGTCAAACTCGGGGAACCTTGCTTGAATCATTCCGGCAAAGCGATCATCGCTTCTCCCAAGCCCACAAGTTAGAACGGTTCGTGAGTGCTTCGGCCACAGCTAAATTCCAACTCTGTGGCAATAGCAGTGATGAACCCGTAAGGCCAGAGGTTTTGTTACATCGCTTGCTGACTAAGCTATCCGCTCCGCTTTTAGGAGGATGCGTTGCGGAAGGAGGGCGGGCTGGCGCAAGCGTCAGCAATAGCGTCAGCGCTCAGTCGCGAGCGCTCGATGGTCAGTTGCTCAAGCCTTCTCTCGCTCGTTTTCTTCTCGCTTTTAGTCGCCTGGATTTGGTTATTCGCCCTAGTTTCCCTAGCTTCTTGAGAGTGGTCTCCATGATGTTTATTCAAAAACAAAATGATTTTGGAAGACTGGCGCAGGCTTCTCACGAGGTGCTCTCATTGTTAGGACGAAGCATCTGTCTCACGACGAACGAAAGCACCTGTCTTCTTGCCGGCGGAAAGCTGAACGGATCTGCGTCGACTTTCGTAGTCCTGTGTTTCGCTGCCCGTTCGACGCGTCTGAAAATGCCAGAAGCTTCTGTCTTCGGACCTTCTGAAAAGCCAGGACTACCTTCAATCCTCAGTTCTTTTGACGTGCTTGCCCATAAGTCTCGAAAGCGGCCGTCATGCAAGCAAACGCCCACGAAAAGCACCAAGCAACGTGGCCTAAGAATCAACTCTCACAAAGTCTCTCATTCCTGACGTCTTTTCCAACTCACAGGACCTTTGTGAGGACATCCTCCCCGCCTCTCAGACGGACTCCTTCCACGGCTTTCCGGTCTCTCAACCGGATTCCGTTCCCGGAAGCCTGGCCAGCAGCCGGAACACCACCCCGTGCAACAGTGACGACGAAGAGGCCGACGTGAGAGGGCCCCGGGGGGGCAAGGCCAAGAAAAGCGCAGGTGGGAAACTTCCCTCCGGAATGTGCTTCATCCTTGAATTTGAACGAAAACGTCATCGAAGCAGCCTAGATCTTCCACTACGAAGTTGGAATTTACTCAAGGATCAACGAGAAGGAAGAAAAGATGGAAGAGTTGGATTGAAAGGAAAACAAGAACGAAAGAATTTAATAAAAGCACCGATGGGAAGAGTTCTTTGAAAAAGAAGAAAAGAACATACAGAAGATCTCTCTCCCAGAACAGGACCAGTTGTAAGGTCCTACAGGAGACCGTGAAACGTGATCATCCGGTCCCCGCCCTGACAGTGGAAGGACGAAGGCTCTCAACGGAAGGCTTGCCGCTCAAACCAGAACCTAATCTAGGAGCCCCTGGCATACGCCGATGAATGGATTTCCAAAACATGGAAACGTGATATGTGCTGCCTTGCTCCGGAATCGTCATTTTTCTATAAGTTCGGCTCCACTCTAACCCCATCTTCAATTCCCCACTTGCAATCCTTGAACGGGGTAGGGTGGGGGGAAGGGCGCTCCCTCCTTGGTGCGGCTTGTTCATCAAGCTGTTCACAGAGTTCTAGGAAGACTGCCGGCGATATGCCGGATGAGCGTGGGGATAAACAAAAGGCGCGAAAAGCAGGACCAACGCAAGTCGCCGAAAGATCAGCCAAGCGACCTGACTTCAACAGAGTCTAAAACAACCTCGATCCGCATTGCAGGCGACAGCCGGCGCGAGAAGTCGCTGGGCGTGCTGACGCAGCGCTTCGTGGGCCTGTTCCTGACGTCACACACGGGCGTGCTGTCGCTGGACCACGCGGCGGAGGTCCTCCTCAGCGACTGCGACGCGACCGCCAAAACCAAGAGTGAGCGCGCGCGTGCGGACCTCTTGCGATCAACGTTTTTCTGAGTGCTTTCTTCGTCCTCTTGCGTGCGCTTCGTTTGGTCGTTTGCGCTTCCTGGTCAGGGGATGAAAGTGGTCTCTCCAAGTAGTGCCTCGTCCAGAACAAGCGCCCGTGCAACGACTTGTCTCGTTTTCCTTTGCTTGCTTGTTCTTCTCTTGGTGCTCCGAAGCTGTTTCTGCCTGTGATTTGAACGTCTTGAGAAGGGGAACCTCAATAAGCAGCTCTCGGCGCCCCTGATCGCCAAACGGTTCGTCGGTTCCGGCTGGGCTTTGTGGATTGCTTGCATCCAAAGATGACAAAAATAGAGGACACAAATAGTGTTCCCATTGGTCAATGAAGATTTCTCCTCACAGTCTCAGACGCTGAGGTTTCTGCGGCGAACCACGAATACTTTAACTCGATCACAGATTTTCGAGTGAATGCTAAACCATTTTCAAATCTGGAATACAACCAGGGACACCCCAAGCCGATCATAAACCTGCCCTCGAACTTCACCGTTTCCAAGTTAGGTTCCTTGAACTAAAGCTTTTTCAAAGTTCTGATTGTACCAACGATTCTCTGTCCTGCAGCCAAGGTTCGTCGCCTGTACGACATCGCCAACATCCTGGCCTCGATGCGCCTCATCGAAAAGATCCAGGTTAACAAGGTCCGCAAACCCGCCTTCCGGTGGATCTGCGCAAACTCCCGCATCGCGCTCAACTCGCGCGCCGATAACCTCAAGTGGTGCGTCCCCTTGCTACGCCCCGAAGAGCTCGCCGCGGGGGGGTCGAAACGCCCGGCGGACGACCCCCCTTCGGTGGAACCCGCAGAAAACGAGCTGCCGGCAAAACGGTTAAGGACGGGTTTGCAGAGGGTTAACGAGGAGGGCGTCGGGGCGCCGGGTGCGTTTGAGTGGGTTAGGTCGCTGACTGGAAGCGGTCGGGGGATTGCCCCGGGGCAAATGCCGGACCGCCCAGTTGCGGTGTACCCCTCGACCCAGTGGCCAATCGCAATCGCCCACGTGGCAGGTGGGAAGCACCCCGGGGAAGGCCCCCAGGTGCCGTTTGGGGGGAGCGAAAACGGCTGGCGAGAGTGGGGGGGAGAAAGAATTGGGGCGGGGTACGGAGGTGTGTTGGGGCCGCCGGGCCCGGTAGGAAGCGGAGAACAGGGCGCTCGAAAGGCAGGGCAGGCCCTGTTGAGACAAGTGTCGGCGCCAGTTGCAGTGAAGATCGAGACGGATCGCCCTATGACGGGGCCTGTCCTTAAAGCGAGCGGGTCGTGGCCAGTCTTAGGAGGGTTCCCGAGCACGGAGTTTTTCGGTTTGCCACTGACGGGGGGACCTTTGGCCCGCTCCGCGACCCCCCCTCTGCAAACCACGTCGCCGGAAGCGCCTATTAACACCGGGCCGGTCGAGGGGCTCCGCTCAAGCCACGAGGAAAGCTTGCAACGCTCTCCGGTGACAAAGTGCGCAATGACTGGCGCAAACCCGCCCCAAATCCACTCCCTAACCGACCCTGAAACCGGAGCTCGTTCACCTTCGCCCTCGCCCTCCCCAACAGAGGGATCGCCCCCGACGACGCTCCGGTGTGAAAAGGCCCCAGCGCGCAAGCTGCGCCACATTCTGCCCCGGACGCCTGCCACGTCAGCGCACGCGGCTGCCACGTCATCCCCCGGGCTAGCGATCCCGTCGGCCGACACGTGGCTCACCCCGAACGCGAAACCCCTCCCAGACACCCCTTTGTTCGCGGGGCTTTTCGGCGGGCAGTGTGAAAACCCCTCCGGTGTGAACGCCGTCAACCCTGCGTACGTCCAGTACATGGCAGCCTGCCACGCGCTGTACCAGCAGTTTGCGGCCCCTGTTCACACCCTTCCCGCCGCGGCGCCCGTTCACACCGCGGCTCCTGTTCACACCCAGGCGCCCAATTACGCGGCGGTGCCGAACTACGCATCCGTGCCCGTTCACACTCCTTCCTCGTACGCCACTAGCCCACTGGGCGCCGCCCGCTCGGGTGGTGTGAATAGCTTCCCTGCCCCGGTCGTCTCGCCAAACCGCGCAGCGGCTGCTACAAACCAGTTCGGGATGCACTCCCTTCAGGGCCCCGTTTTGCCAGGAGTTGCCGTTCCCTCGCCCATGAACGCCCGGCTATTAACTCCCCCCGCGCAAAAGCAAGGCCCTGGCAGAGCCATCCCCGCTCTGCAAGCAAGGGGGCCAATGCCCCCCGGTCTAGTTCTGCTTCCCGGAACGGCGCGCCCCGCTAAAACGTCCCCAAACCAGGGCCCCGTGGGCGTACCCCGGGCAGAACAGGCGTTCCCGTTTGGTGCTTCGCTCGAGCACAATACGGGGGCTCTTGGACCGGGCAATTTTGGCCCCCCGGGGCAGAAACGGGTAGCGGTGGTTCAGCAAGGGCCGGCAAACGGGCCGAGTGTTGGGCGGCGGCTGACGGCCGGAATCACCGCTCTGGGGGGGACCAGGCCCGGGAGCGCGAAGAGAGGAGGGAGCCCCCCGGGAGGGAAAAGGTAGTCATTGAAAGCGCCTAGGGCGCAGCATGCCAGCTAGCGTTTGCTAGGTAGCTTAAGGCATGCAATCAAAAGAGGTTCGACGCTGCTGGTCGCTGTTCGCGACCGTGTATCCCAGTCAAGCTCTGTTAACGTCAAAGAAACGTTTTGAAGGGACAAAAAATGTCCGGTCATTGTTATGGCACGAGCCCAAAGAATCACTACTGATCAGTGCGATCGATATTGTCCGCAAGTTTCTTCACTCACTTTCACTAGAGCGCAGTAAGTGGAACAAGAGGTCACCGATCCTGCGCGCTGCCAAGGCCCAAGAATCCGCTTGTTTTGACGACTGCATCGAGGGTCATGCATCCGTACAATACTGCAAAGGTAACTACGCTGGCAAGGCCCGAGGCATAAGCAGCTAGCCTGAATGTCGCTTGAGGCCACGCACGGATCGTTCACGTCCAGCTGCCCTTTTGCTTGCCAACGCGCAGGCCGAGTACGTTCCAACATGTACGCAAGGGCTAGCACATGTGCGTTAATGCGGACTCAACTAATTAACGAAGTATGCACGTAGTCACTCGATCAACAGTATACCAACATATGCACCGTACCACACGCGGCCTGCACCAAACTTAACTCGTTGTGCATCGATCGAAGCTATAAGATCGAGCTACCGGTATGCGCGCGACAATTGGGATCATATCAAGCTAGAAGCATATTTCCATGTGCAATTATCAGCTTAAGGATTGCATACCTAATGGACAAGTTCCTTTCAACCGTCCGATCCGAGATCGATGACGGTCCAGTTTCAAGATGCAAAGATACGCCCATTAAGAACCATGATTCGCAATCATGGATCCAAGATCGGCGTGTGAGCACACGTCGGATAAATTAGAGGGTTCATGACAACCTACCTGACTGATCATTGCAGTGGGACAAAATGATCAACTACTTTTGCACCTAGATTGGTTGGCCTGAGTCTAGCTTAGAGCAAAACGTGACCTTCTTATTTTGACTAATAACCGCTTGGTCCGAACTTGCATGATCGACAGTCTCCCAACTAATCAAGGCTGAGTCAGCGACATTTAGCAGCACTGCTTTAACGTAAGCTCAGCGGCCAATTGATAAGCATACGCTCGGCGCATACTGGGCAATTCGTCTATAGAGACACACCTAGAGCAAGCTTGGCAAAAACGTTTCAGGCCCTCGGTTCCGCCTCAAATTCGCAGTCGTCCGCTAAAACTTCCGACCTTTCAAGCTTTGACGCTTTCAACTTCAGATTAGACTCTTGGACAGTCTGACCCATGTTGGTCGAGGTGGTGACCCCCTCTCTGCGTATCTTTGGTCGTCTTTGACTTGAGGACCGACTTCCTGTTAAGTTCATCTGCCTGTCAACCTCTTGGCAGTTCGACGGCCGTTCCAGGTCTTGCGACGTACGTACCCGGTTGCACGTCCCCGGTGTAGGGCCGGGCTTGCGGAAAAGGGGAGGGCGCTGCCCGGGGGACGTAACCGGGACCCTGACCGTGGGTGTGCATTGGTGCGCCTTGTGGTTCCAATTCGCCTGAAAGCAATCGAAGGGATTCATATTCGAAAAAGGGTGCGCAATGTTAATCGTCTTTGGTTCGAGTCGAGCCTGATTAAATTTAACTTGAAGCACTTAGCCTGGGTCAAAACTTGGTTATCTCCCACAACGACGGGTTTTGATTAGGGGTCTCATCAGGAGAATGGGCTTCAAATCTGACTGCTTGTGAGTTGCTTATTCCACCGACTAAAGCTCCGGTTTTAAGCTCAACTTGTGCTTGTCGGTCACAGAAACCCACCGTTCACCAGAAAATTATTGGATTGAATTTTACTTTTGACGAGCGAAAGCAAGGAGTTAGCTGGACGCAGTCGAATCCACGCTCGAACGCCAACCCTGCTTCTCATCTTCTCCCCTGATCGTGCAAATGCACGAGTTGGCATCGTTCCATCAATTGACGGCCGCTTCGCGAATTCTCGAAACCGTCAGCTGTCTTAGAGTGATCCTACATTGACTCCCTCGCATTGATCTGAACCAAAGCAGGATCTCGCACGTTTCAAGCTCGGGTTTGTAAACAACGGGCGGACTCGGAGTTCCTTCGAACAGATCACTTTCGCTCCCCATGTTCGTGCTCAATTGAAGGCCACGCTGAAATCGCTGGACCTTTTCAACCCCAGACAGGCTTGGTTAATGGGGGAAACCCCAGATGAGACTCACGTTCGAAGAATATTGGCTCACGAGCGAAGGCCTGGTTCGGTGCGGCTCCTCCCCTGCTCGCCGGCAGCAACTTCTCTCCCCTCTCTAGTTCGCGCGTCCGATTGCTTATGAGGCAACAGAGAAGCAGCCCGGCGCAGACCATAAACACGAGGCCCCCCGCCGCAGCCAACCCCCCTGCTACGAAAAGACTGGAATTGCCATTCTTGCTATCGTCATCATCCGGGCTCGAAGAACCAGAACTGCGGCTCGTGGGGGGGCTGACATAGCGGGGGGGAGGAGGGGGGGGCCGGCGAGGACTCGGGGGGGTAAAAGGGCTGGAACTTCTTGGGGGGGGCGGAGAAGCAAAAACGTCGCAGCACGCGGGGCTTGTGTAAAGGCCGTTAGGGGTGCAGTCCGCCCGCTCGAACCTTCTGGCGGTGAGGCAAGAAGTCGTATCGACGTCGAAAGTCTGTGTCAAGCAACACGCGGCGTAAGGGCGAGTGCTCCACGTGCCAGAGCCACACGCGTAGCCGACGAAGGCCTTGTCGGTCGAGGTGATGCGGCACACATACGTCAGCAAGTTGCGTCCTGCAGGGGATTAAGGGGATTTAGTCTTGGATTTGGTTTGGTTTCTGACTCTGCTTTAGCCTCTGACTTTGGCTGTAGTTTCTACCAACTTCAGTTGAGCGTCTATGTTAGTCTACAGAGGCCTTCTCGAGGTGAATGCGACACACGTACGTCATCAGGTTTCAATCAAGCGAGAGATCGCCGCACGGGAGGTTCCAACCCTGAATTTGGTCTACTTTTCTGACACTAATCCAACTTTGTGACCTTTCCTTGCTGATTTTCGTTTGGGCTCTAACTTCTTGCCTAGTGTTCGAATATGGATTTACCCTCCACCTTTTCTTTTTAATTGGCCTCGGATTTCCGTTTGGCGGCTTTGACTCTGTTCTCTTATCGACTTTTAATCAGTCTCCAACTTTTGGTTTCCTAAGTGGGCTTTGACCAACGGCTTTCCATTTCCGGTCAAATCTGAATGAACTCGATCGGGACGTGCCAGACAGTCAATCAGGGCTTCTTTCACACTAATCAGAGTACACTGATCACATTTCAGCGAGAAGCCCGCATCGGTATAACGGGCTTGGTAACGCTGACGTTAAGACAGTGGAGCATTCTCGGGGGCTCAAACATCAAAAACGAATGCTGTTCCAAACGTCAATCGATTATATTTGAAGAAGCACAAGTGGGCTCCTTCAAACGCAGAAGCGTCTGTCCTAGGATCTGCAGACTGCCAGTGCAGCGTTGACTCTAAGTCGGTGTCAATTGCCCACAAGATCAGGGGATTCAATTCTTTGCAAGTTGCCCGCCAAAAGGCTGGCAGCGGCCGCTGCTGACTCACGTTCTTGGAGGAGTTGCCTTTGGGTGACGTTTGTTCCGAAGTCGACGGTTTGCGTCTCCACTGCCGAAAGACCTTCCGAAGCTTCAATGGATTGTGCCAGGACCTGCAGGGAAGAGTGGTGTTCAGCTTTTCCGTCTTCTGAGTGTATCTTTCTCCCAGAGTCAGCAAATTATGCTGAATGCAGCGCACGGAGGGAACGTCTTCTCTGCACGGAAGTACAGGTCTCAGGAAGAGGCAATATCCTTCTTCCCAAGCGGACTGTCGTACAAGCAAGCATCCTCTGGCGATTGGCAGTCGGGCCAATAATAGAGCAGGCCGCATGAGTGTGCTTGCAGAAGCGTAACTTTTCCCAAGCACTTCACACTTGATCCCAATTTCCACCCATCGAATCATCCAGGTGCCAAACTAGATACATGCGGCCGTTAATTTTGGAACTCAAAATACTTGCGGTGGGATACGAACTCAGTTCACTGCAATATGCGCTCACAAGAGCCAGCTTTTGTATCCGTGTTGCGCAGGAAAAGTTGCAGCACTTTCCAAGCAAAGAAGAGCGCAGCAGACGTCAATTCAGAAGTTAGTGTCCAAAGGGAGTACCAGATTGCAAACAAAGTTTTCTTGACCAGAGAAACCTATATTCTGCCAGTGGGTTCAGATGAGTATATAATCATCTGATCCTGCAAAAACTGCTAACTATAGCTAGAAGGCAGTAATCCTGATTCTTTCCAATCTTTACAACCTCTCGATTCTGGCCAGTTTTCAATCAACTGGTGACAGTAGAGGCCACTACCACAGGCAATCATAGCTTAATTGTATGTTCTTTTTATTGAGAGAAACAAATAAATCGTATCTAGACAAGAAAGTGCAGAATGAAACTCTGAGCCTAAGTCAGTCCTTGTCAGAAATTAGCTGCAAGCAGTGAGCTCAGTGTGACAAGATCAAAGCCTGCCTCATGACCGCCCACTCTTCCATATACATCACCTTCCAAAATACTTTTTCAGCCCGCTCAATGCACCCTACAGCCCTTCACTTCAAAGCTCATCAGGTCAACCTCTCACTTCAAGTATCCCAGACAGGAAAACTTGAGCAATGCAGTATGCACATGTATTTCTTGCTTGCGCAGAGGGTGGTTAGTGGTGCTTTGGAGGCAATTGAGGGAACAGTTACTTACCAGCACAGGTCCTGACAGGAGCCCAGCCAAGAAGACCGCAAGCAGCATCCCGGAAGCGGAACGGCTTTGCAGCCACTTCTTATCTGTCGTGAGCCTTTCTCTTCCCTGCGGGAAGACCTTTTTCCGCTCATGTCCCGACGCCATGTGGAAACTAGCTGGTGACGACATATGTGATGAAGTTAGCCTGGATTGAACAAGTTTCCGCTAGTACCAACTCTCTCTAAACGGTCTGGTCTTCTGTGAATGCTGTACGAGGGTTGTGCTTCCGTCAGTGACACTCTAGTTGGCAAAATGTGGTTCCCTTTCTTGGTGGTTCTTGTAGCTCTGGCGAAGTGATGCCAATTAAATGAATGCAAGATTTGAGGCTTGCACTTAACCAGCTGCCAACCGGTTAAAGGGCTCCTTGATCCTTCATAGTGCACCCCAAAATAGACCTTGGATGTGACAATGTCAAAAGAAGATGTTGCGCCACCGATTGCTCTGGCGGCCGCCGTATGTTGCTCAGCAGCTTGCCTGTCGCCCCACCCAGCTTTCCTTTCGCAGGTAGGTAGCAGACTCTACCAATAGGTATGGATTTGGAACTGGTTATCTATTTGAGGAAGCCTGAGCAGTGAGGGGCCCTGAGCTACCGTAGATCACAGGTGCCACAGATTGCAATCATCTCAATCGGGGAGCGCCATGGCGCCATAAATTCCCATAATGATGTCACACCGAGTAAGTACCGATATATCCGTGATTGGGACGCCGGGCTGCGCGGCCGCCATTTCCCTCGAATTTATGATGAAGGGTAACTGGGACGGGTGGGGTCAGCTTGGGGGTTAGGGTGGGTACGAGAGCGGAGCGTGTAAACGTAGGGTTTGAGCTTTTAATTTGGTGTTACATTAACCCTTCATGGAATCGAGAGTTACGCGGCCGCCGGCGGCGGCTGCCGCAGGCTCAGGCTTTGCGCGGCCGCCCGCGACTCAGGAATACAAGGGCGCAACAGGACGGCCGGCGGTAGCTAGCCTGATCGAGATGATTCAAAACCCGTAAGTCTACAGTCACGTGACGACGATGCACATGCTGCACAAACATCCAAACATGTACACGTCACCGTTACAGCTCTGTTTTGCGAATCCGACGGGCCAAAATGACTCGATCTAGCTGCATGCTAGACATCTAGCTGTATATGTTCGCCATGTTGCACGAGTAAGAGCGCCGTCTTGGCTAGTGAACATGCATTTGTCGGGGCAATTTTTGGATCCAACTATCCAACTCCAAGTTTCGAAAGGGATCTAGCTTTCAAGTTTTGGAACACCAGATCATTGTATTTGTAACAGCTTGGGCCCACGTCCAACTGTAATGATATATCCAGGCCGCCAAATCACTGCAAGACAGCCTGCCACATGAGGAATACATTTACTGCCACATTTCATTTGCGGCGCGCGGTCTACCGTCCTCTTGAACTAATTAAAGCGGGGACCTAATCGAGACGATTGGTCAGTGACCTTCACAAAGTGCATGGACATGATTTAACACTTTGGTCTTAGCTAGGTCCCGTAATTGTATCTGATTGCATGTACAGCCTGATTTTATAGAACCTTCGCGTATACTTATAAGAGGAAATTATATAAGAGATTGTCATGACGGCCAACAATCTGCTGGGCGCAATGCTGAGTTCGAACGGTGGTCGTTGGAGCTGGGGGCTGGCAAGTCGGAGCCTGAATCAAACAATCGATTTTGCATTTGCATTTGCATAATCTTGCACAGGCGGCAGCCACATAGACAAATCACTACGAAACCTTCCTTTGCCTTGATCGAAAGTATGGCAATCGATGCAGTCTCACTATTCCAACTTGCTTAGCAGCAGTACCTCATTTTTGGCATATTCGCACGCAACCATCCACTACGGATGTTTAAAGCTATCAAGTCCCGTCACCTGCCTGATCCATAACCTACGAAGTACCATTAAGATTGTGTAAGTGACACAAGTATACCTACTCTATCAACCCAAATAATAGCAGCGCACGCCTCGTATCGCTTAAGCCAAGAACCCACCCCCGTCACACTATTCCGGTCCCACACTTGCGGTCGACTTCTTGTCCTCAATTTCGTCCAAGTCCTCCTCCTCTGGCTTCTTTCCGGCCTGCTCTTTCCAGTGGGCTATTTGCTTCTTTAACCGCAGGATCTCCTTCGATTCGATGTTTTTGGTGGCAGTGTTGATAATCGAGCGCACGCGGGTTGCGTAGATGAGCGAGTTGTGCGTTTCGTCCACGTTCGTATCGGCGGGGGACGCGTTCACAAACATCAGCGTCTTGGCGTTTCCTCCTGCATCACGAGATCGCCATACGCTTTATGTTCCCAAAGAATATCCAGGAGGTATATGAGGCACATATGATGTCCTTAGATGCCACACGGGATTTAACGACTCTAGTTGTACTAGTGCCTTACTCTACATGGGCAGCCGGACGTTATTGGAACTATTTGCAAACACTCATACGCTGGCACCAACTCTCACAGGTCAAGAGAAGCTGTGCGCCGTTCAACTCCACAGGGGGTTTGCTGCGCTTTCCAATCAACCGCCACAATCTCCACATTTGGCAGACTGCAAAGAATATTGACGCAATGTGGAAGCAACAACGGAATGAATCCAAGGGCGAAGAACTGGTTATGAAGCAATTGCGGCTCACCTAGCGAGTCGCTCATGAGCATGGTGAGCTTGTGGTTGCGGTACGGGATGTGCGCCTCCTCCGTGGCGAGCGCCGAGATGACGTCACCGAGCGCTGACAGCGACTTGTTGATGGACTGGGCCTCCTGCGACACGGAACGCACCACATGTTAGTGACGTCACGTGTTTACGAGCTTCTTTCGCCTCAGACCCATCCGCTCTATTGATTATCTTGTCCTGCGACGGACCTCGTAGGACTGAACGGGTTCGGATAAAGGCGGGGAAAGTACGGAGAACTATAAGCATCCCAATCAGGCACCATTCTGTGACGCAAGAAGCTCCAACCTTTCCCAAGCCCACCTTCCGCTTCTGCTCCAATCGCAATACCCTCTCAGCGACAAAGCCCGCACCGGTTGGCATAGCCACAATCGCTCAGTAACATAAGCTGACCATAATCCCAAACGCCCGAGGACCTGAGACCTACGGTTAGTAATCCCAAGACAGTGACCTGGAACAAAACCCAACCTTGAGGTGCTCCCCGATGGACCCTGATCTTTTTACCCGCTCCGAACCCAACAGGTCCACAAACCCAGCCTTGATATGCCACGGATCGGTCAGATTCCTTTCTTAATAAGATCCCCGAACCCAGAAAACCCAAAGTCCAGATCACAAACCAGCTGATCTGCTGACTTTTCTTGAGTTGCTCCCCCGTTGACCCAGACCTCTTCACCCGCTCCGACCCCGCCAGAACCACAAAGCCAGCCTTGATTTACCTTGGATCAGTCAGACCCAAAACTGAAACAACAAGTCCAGCTTAACGAAACCCACCTTGAGCTGCTCTCCCGTCGACCCCGATTTTTTCACCCGCTCCGACCCTGCCAAATCCACAAAGCTCAGCTTCCCCTTCACGAGCGCCTGCGTCTGCAGATTCGTGCTCTCGATGATAATCGACAGCACGAGGTGCGACCGTGAGCTCTCCGTGTTCATCTGCGTCCCCGCGATGTGGCGCTTCTCCTGGCCGCGTTTCACCGTCGCCTCTAGTTCCTCGATCGACGCGACGGAAACTAGGGTGGCGCCCTCGACGACCACCATGCCCTTGGCGTCCTTCTTGATCTCCAGCTTCTTGGGCTCCTTGGGGGCCTTCTTCGGCAGCAGCAGGTCTTGCAAGTTGTCCTGTAAACGTAGTGTAGTGCGTCGGGATTCATGTTCAGAGTTCAGAGCTTTTCAGGCTCTTGCTTTCTTGAAACCAGGTTTTGGTCCTATATCAGGTAGCGTGGCTTCCCAGGGGCATTCGTGGGCAGGAGCAAATCGTGTAATTTGTCTGAAGAGAGAAAAGTGAACGATATCAGCACAAGGTGCGCGGGAAAGCTGAGATTATGCAATCGTGAGGATCCCGAAGAGCCATGAATTTGAGGGTTTGGGGGTCTCGAGAAACGTTATAGATTTCTTGGGCTCCTTGAAGGCCTTCTTGGGCAGCAGCAAGTCTGGTAGATATTTGTCCTGTAGTAAGATTCAAACTTCGCATATCAGTCTTCGAGCTTCAAAGAACATCTATTCGATGGACAACCAATCCGTCGGACATTAGTGTGTCGTTTAAGCTTCATTTAGTTCGTCCAAGCTCCTTGGGAGCCTTCAGGGGCAGCAGCAGGAAAGATTCGTCGAGGAAACGGATTTGAGTGGATGCCGCAATCTTCAACTTTTCTGCGCTAACGCTGGAGCCAAACTCGCAACGTTGACCTCAGTCGTAATCGACGAGCCAAGACGTCACGGCCGGCTCAACGAGTGCAAAAAGCACTTTGGAGAAAAGTGCTTGAAGGGACTCTTCAAAAACTCGAGAACGATCACTGTTACACTGAGCGAGAGTGAATTGTTGATATCTTTCGACTTGGGATCTCACCTGGTACAACTCCAGCATGTACACCTTGAGTGCAAACGAGTACTTGTTCCCGTCGCGCTGCATAATCTCAAACAGCTCGCGCATCGCGCGCGGCGTCAGGCCGGGGTTCTCGGGCGTGCCGTAGATCGTGAACGTCTTGCCGCTGCCCGTCTGGCCATAGGCGAAGATGCACACGTTGTACCCGTCCACCGCACTCTGGATCAAGTACTGCAAAAGGAGAGGTCCTCAAGATTTAGAAACCTGCTTTGTAGCTTGAAACGAACGAACTGTCTTCTGCAGATCGGGATTCGATAGAGTGAACGTCTTGCCGCTGCCCGTCTGGCCGTAGGCGAAGGTGCCCACGTTGTACCCGTCCACCGTACTCTGGATCAGATACTGCAAAGGAAGGGACGTTTAGGGTTTGAGGCCCGGGGTTTCAAGCAGGTTAAGGAAGGGTTACAGATCGGTTCTAATTTGTTTCCAGTTGTTCAAGTTTGAACTCTTGAACGGCTTCCCGCCCGTCTGGCCGTAAGCAAAGACGGGCACGAATGTATCCACCGCACTTTGAACAATACTGCAAGGAGAGGTTTTAACTTTTTTCTCGAGATGAAAACAAGTTGCAAAAAGGCAACAGAATTTCAGTCTAGTCATTCTGGACTCGAGTTCTAAGACTGTGTGTACAATTGTCGAAGCCCATCTCGGACCCCGCGAGTGCGGATCCCACACAGGACGAAGGACACAGCATGAGTGACAAAGTACGTCACTCTGACGTCACAATGAACCCAGCGCCCTCGTGCCTTTTGTCCTTCGAACCTGGGCCCGCTGCCAACAGTCACAGAAGCAACCGACCCCAAGAAACACTCTATGACGAGTGGGCGCCAATGATGGACATTACCAATAGTCAGGATGACGTCAGCAAAACCGCCCCCAACCTCGGCGTCCTCAATGACTAGTACCAGCAGTGTCAGCAGCGAAAGAGGGGAGACGCTCACAACAAGCAGATAGCGACTGACACAACCTTCCAGAACGATGTAACGAGGAAGTCATCAGTCTAACATCAGCAGATCCGCCGCCCACCTTGGTGTCCTCGAAGACCGCGTCCTGCGTGGCGGCGTCGGTGAACACGTGGTCGAACTGGTGCTGCTTCGGCTTGTCGTCCTTCCACGGGTGCTCCACCGTGAACTCGTCGGGAGCCGTGACGACCATCTTCTGGTCTTCCGCCGACTCCTTTCCGCTCAGCGGGCGGAACCGGCAGAACACGCGGATCTTGCCCTTCATGTCTGCAGAGGAAATGAAGTTGGTGAGGATAAAACATGCGGGTCTTGCCTTTCATGTCTGCAGGAGAACAAGAAAATTGAGAGTCCTGTGTGAACCGGTCGGGCAACAAAACCGAAGACTTCGGGTCTTCTGCTGACTATGTTACGCTCGACAGACGGAATCGACAGAACACGCGGATATTGCCCGTCATGTCTGCAGGAGAACGAGAATGGTGAGAGTTTTGTGGATTCGTCGGAAAGCCTTTACTAGATTAGTCCGTTCTGGTCTTCGGCCAACTCAGACCGATCAAGAAGTCGTTCTGAAAGGAGGCTTTGTGCGTCAGGATTTGTCACTGTGCTTGATCTTGGCATCATTGGTCTGCTCTGCGCAGATGTGCACATGTGTCTCAAAGCTCGTAACTTTCGCAACTGGCCAAAAGAGCGGGTGCCAGCTGCTAGACGCATAGATAAAGCTCAGGACCACGCTGCCCGCTAATGATCTTAAAGTAACGTACATTGCCCTTCCATTCTCAGATCCAGAGTGGGACGACCACCGCCAGTGCTGACAGAAACACTGACCAATGGGAAGCTCAAGCGCAATAGCATTGGAGACGGGCCACCAACGCAAGACGGGCGCTGCAATCGGTCTCATCGAAAGTATTCTACGATTCACCACATCGTTTCTTGTAAAGGAATCGTTGTGAACACCGCTGGTGCCAGCTGCTAAAGAGGGGTCGAGTGGGACGCAGAGCCGATGACGAAGCACGGCACAATGCTGACCTTCAATCTGGTTGAAGTACTTTTTCCGCAGCACCTGCTCGTCCCGGTAGAGCCCCTCGAGCTGCGTCAGCCGCTCCGCCTGGCCCTTCAGCAGCATCGCCGTCTGCTCGTTCTTCCGGTCCACGTCCTGAAAAAGCAAGCGGACAATCCACTTTCTTCGAGAAGTATAGCTGGTGACGATAGCAGCTGATGTGGAAGTGGTTACTTTGTTGCTCGTTCTGAAGACGAGAAGTCAATCCACTTCCGAGAGTGATCTTGGTGGAACGACTCAGTTGGGGTTGGCAAGAGAAGGGACGTGTCGTAGTCTGCTGTTTCCACTCGTGGAATGCTAGGCAGAAACTCAAGACAAAACAAGCGGAGGCTACTAGAACGCGTAGATCTCGTTCAAAGGGGGGCTTCCTGATCGCACATTGAAACGAGTTTGTTCAGTCTGGAGGAGGCAAAAGGGTGACAGATCGAGGGTTACCGGTTACCGGGGCTTAATGTCAACCGTTTCCTTCATTCTCACTGCCCTCGAACGTTAACCTCCTCCGTTCCGATCCCTTCAAAAGACATAACGGACCACTTATTGGTTAGAAGGAAAAACGAGATTTTCCACCTCCCTTCACCTCGCGCAGGTCGTCCAGTACCTTGCTTTCCCGCCATTGCCGACGAAAGGGCAAAAGATGCAACAAGGTACTCACTTGCAACTTCAGACTCTGTAAATAGCAATCTCAACAATCAAAACAACCAGCAAATACATACCAAAACCCACCTCCTCCATTTCCCGCAGCTCGTCCACTTCCTTGGCGTCGCAGATTTTTTTTGAGAGAACTCGGAATGGCAGACTTCAAGATCAATGCAGAAAGCCGCGACGATAGCTTGAAAAAACAGTAGAAACTTAACATAGGAAAATCCAAACTCACCTCCTTCATCTCCCGCAGCTCGTCCAGTTCCTTGATGTCGTTGGCCATCGCGTCGATCTCGGCCATGCGCCCCGCGAGCTGCGTCTCGAGCGCCGCCACCGCCTGCGCCTGCTCTGCCAGCTTGCGCTCCGCAACGGCCAGCCGCTCGCGCAACTCATCACGCTCCGCCAAATACTTCGTCTCCAGCGCCTTGCTCTGCGAAAAGGAAGAACACTATCAGGGAAGAGTTTTCTTGGAGACTGTGGTTCTGTTGCGTTGCTTGCTCAATACATCCGCTTTTTTAGGGCCTTCATTGATATCGATACTTGAGCCCTGCAGGTCGTCGCGCTCTGCCAAGCACTTCGTCTCCGGCGTCTTGCTCTGTGGATAAGACTTTCCGTCTGTGTTGCAAGTCTTCGTTTTCAACTATGCCTTTCAATACAACCTTCTGCTGTCGTTGTCGCCATGGAATGCGTATTCCAAATGTTATGCTCCGACGAGTACGTTGTATTACAGCCTCCCTTTGCCGCAGAAGATGGCCGAATCAATTTTATTTGAAGTGAATTTGCTCAAAACAGTCTGCAAACCCTGCTTGAACTCGTTTCCAACGGGCGGGATTTGGAACAATACTTCCCAGTACTGGAACGCAAAGCTCAATCGTTTTCGACTTCCCCAATATCAACGGTTCCAACCTCCTAATTTCAAGCTCGCTTTGCAACAAGCGGCAAAGAGTAGAAATATCCAACCACTCACCCCCTCTACTTTTGACTTTTCAAGCCGCGCCAGCTTTTGTTCCGCCAGTTGCTTCGCTTGCGACGTCTTCTTGTTCGCTGCGTCCATCGTCCGAATCTCCTCGTCCTTCTTTCGTATGTCCGTCTTCAGGTCTTTCATCTGCGAGCACGAGACTGCACTGTCAGAAAATCTCTCAGAAGCAACGCGCCCAAGCAAGAGCGTTGATGCCTTTGGAATGCTTGACCCGGCTGCGAAGCAAACGGGACGGCAGCCTATTCCACTTTCTAAAGTAACGCCCCCAAAAAAAGGCTTCATTTTTGAGGTCCACAGGCCACTTTGCAAACCAAACCCCTCTCCCTGCCCTTCCGTCTAAGCAAAGTGTAATCACGGGACTTGAAACCTGCTGATTGAATGACGTCTGCCTTTAAAGAAGATCCTTCAAGGCGGGCAGCAGGAACCGCCCTCACAAACCCAATCGCTGTCTCCTGAAAGACTCTTCACTCTTCTGAACCGCAAAACTCGCCAGCGACTCTTCCTCGTACCTGACAATCCTTTCTTCTCTTGGGCAAGGTGTCTCGAGTACGCCTTCAAACATGCGACTTGATCAATTTCCAACCAGAAGGATCAGGGCGCCCGGCTTGGTCGAAAGCAAGCAGCCTCCGGCGCGTTTTACGAGCAAACGGTGAGGGGTTTTCTTTCTTGCATAAAGACGCACACTCCCTTTTCTAAAATAGAAAGAGTAAGGAGAAGCGGGGTCTTACCTGCGTCTCCAGCGCCCGGACTTTTGCCACGTAGTCCGCCCCCGCGGGCGAGTCCCGCTTGATGCTCGCGCGCATCAGCCGGTCCGCCGCCGCGCCCTTTTTGGCCTTTTCCGGAGTGCTCTCCGGCGTGGCTGCCGTCGGCTCGCGCGGAACGACGGAATCCGCTTCCGTTATGAGTTCCGTGGAGACGCCGGAAGGAGGGGCGGAAGCGAGCGCGGCCGCGACCTTAGCCTCGGCGGCGAGGGCTGCTGCGTTGGCCGCCTGTTGGGAATGAGAGTATTTTGCTAAGAAATATTTCGAGTGTCTGGAAGAAAAGGACGAACCTCGTTCAGAACCAGCGGCTGTCGTCGATAAGGTTGACGAGTTGACAATCTGCCAGCATGCGAAGACTCCGCAGAGAGAAAATTTCTGGGACTGTCTGGCCTAAAACCTCGGAAGGCACCAATTCAAACCCCATAGGCCAAGTACAGAGAGCCGCCGACGATCGAGTCTGCTCGGCTTTGTTCCCGCTTTTTCCTGAGCACCTAGCGCTCCTGAAACGAAGTGTAAGAAGCCTAATCTGCTAAAACCCACCTGGATCTGGTTATCCTTCTCCTCGATCGCCTTCCTCAGCGAGTCTCGCTCTTTCTCCAGCTCCGCGTGCGTCGACTCCTCCGCACTCAATTGGTCTCGCAGGTCCTCCCACTGCTCCGTCACCCGCCGCAACTGCGCCTCCAGCGTGCCCCGCTCCGTCTCCAACTAGAACGGGAACAAAAGTCGTGAGTGTTAAGCAGAGAATGCAGAGAGCTTTCACGAAGTTGTACTGAAGTACTATGTTCCTTGGCGATCCGAGCTACCTCTCTTGCGAAGCGCCGCAATTGTGCTTCCAATGTGTCGCGCTCCACCTCAAACCAGAACGAAAACAAAGGTCGTGGGTGTTCGTACTTCCACCATGCCCTCCCGTTTTGCGAATCAGATGAAAGCCATTGAGCAAGCGAAGTATCAAGCAAGGCCCCCGTAACCAAAGGAGCTCGAAAAGGAGAGGCAAGCAATAGCGATACCAACACGCTTCCACGTCGCACCTGTAGTTTCTAAACCACATGCTCCAAACCCGAAAATCGTCCTCCAGATTCCCCAAAGAAAAAGCACTCCCCCCTCTCAATACCTGAACAGCCTCCCAACTAACCAGAAATCATTCCTATCCTTTCCGTCACTCACCGAGCAGATCTTGGCGTCCTTTGCCACCACGTGGTCCATCATCTCCTGGATCTGCTTCTCGTACATCTCATTCGCGCGCGGGGTCGCCGTCACCGGCGCCCCCTCGTCCGCAACCTTTGCACCCCCCGCCCGCGCGGCGGCAGCGGATTCCATGGCATCCGGAGCTGGCGGACCGCCCGCCTGCGCTGCCCGGGTTCTTGCATACCTGCAACAGGGGGTTACGTTCAGTATCCACGTTTGATTCTTTTCTCCTAGAGGCAAACCCTTGTAAAGGGTGTGCGTTTGTTAAACCAGATTGAGTTGAGTTTGCTGAGAACGACTCAATGTGGAGCGCCCGCCTGCGACGCCCGGGTCCTTGCATATTTGCAAAAAAGATGGTAACGTTTGCAGAAGCCTTTCGTCTTCTTTCCAGTAGACGACTCTATTAGGGCGTGGGTCCAAAAGGACCGACTTTTATGAACTTTCGTTCACAACTACACCAAGCGGAGTGTCCGCCTACGCTGCCCGGGTCCTTGCATACCTGCAAGGGCGTCTGAATATAAAAGCACATAATTCCGTTAAGGTTGCTAAGAAGGTCGGCAAGGGAAGCGCCCGCCTGCGCTTCCTGGGTCCTTGCATACCCGTAGGGGGATTTTGTGTGTTTGAGCGCTTTGTTAGTCGAAAGATGCGAAAGTACGTGGGGGAGTGTGAAACACTGTGGGGGTCTTCATCCGTTGGGTTTGCTAAGAAGGACGCAGAATCAAATTCGAGCGAGGCTGCAAACAAAAGATACGACTTGGAAGCCCTTCTAAAGTGAACAAGCTCCATGATGCTCCAAGCGCTTACCTGCGCAGCATGACGTCATTGATGTGCGTCTGCAGCGCGACGCAGATGTCCTCCCCTTGCTTCGTCTCGAACTGGAAGATATGCAAGATTCCCGCGACCCGCATCTTGAAGAACACTGCTGTGCTGCTGCTCCCGAACTGCATGATGTCGCGCAGCTCCGCCGAGTGGAGGTACTCCTTCGGGACCGGCCGGAAGAAGTGCACCTGTAGAAAACAGGGCCTTCAGGTTTGGGTCTTGCAAAGGCTGAACCAAGAGGCCTCGCATTGAGATGAGTGGCGCTTGAGCTGCGAAGTGTCACGAGATTCGCTCAGTAGAGGTACTCTTTTTGAACCGGCCTGAAAATGTGCGCATGCGGAGAAGACGGGGTACCAACTCTCAGGTTGCAAAGGGCTTGGAAGAAGGACCTATTGGTAGTTGCGTCAATTCTATGTCCGCAGTACTGCCGAGTGGAGGTACTATACTGACCGGAAGAACAGTGTCTATGGTTTGACTCTTCTCAGAGAGAAGTCAACATTAAAGGAAGTAGGAAACACAAGAGATGCTTCCAACCATCAGACGTGGTGCTTCGACAGTTGACCATCCTGTCCAGACGTTTTCACCAACACATGCGCTTAGCTGACAGCTCTACTCCGTTGTCAAACACTTCGCTTTCTATCTTCGACGGTCACTTTGCATTCTATCTTCGACGGAGAATCGTGTATACCTACAAGGAAGACGGTCAACGAACGTACAAACGAAGAATGAGAGGGAGTCCCTTGGAAGCAACCCACCAAACCCTGAAAAGTAGTCAGGTACAGAAAAGCACCGACCGCTGGGTCGAAATGCAAGCCCGAAAGCTCTAGCGTTCCCCAAAACTGAGCACTCACCCCCCGCTTGTTGATCCCCAGAATGAGCTTTCCCGGAAGCAGTCCAATGGGGTCCTCTATCCGCTTCACGTTGAAGAAGACCGAGTTTCCGTACGGTAGAGCGCGCAGGATGCGTAGGAACTGCTGGCGAGCGTCGTCCTTGCCAAGATGGATCTGCAAGGGAAGATTACGCCTCCACTTAGCTGCCTTTCAGTTTCGGCTGGCTTTGGTTCCTTCTTGCGACAGATTTCCCAGCTGCTTGGTAGTCCAGCAACTCGTTTTGAGTATGGAGCCGATCCGTAGACTGACGAGAAATAACAGCCGCGCTCATCCTTGCCAAGGTACTTCGCACAGAGAAGCAAGTACGGGGCCTGTCACAAACCCTAGGTTTGAAGATCACTGATCTATCCTTTCAGCCAGTCTAATAAAGGGTCTTTGTCTTTTTCCAAAGGAGGCCTCCTCAAAGCGTAAGGCTTACCATCCCCTTGAATCGAGTCAGCACGTCAGTCTCCCACTCCTTCTTGGGCCGGGTCAGGAGCACCTGGCGAGGTAGACACCGGTCGACCATCAAGCCCCAGTCCCTGCAGGAGTCCAATCCGTAGTGTCAAGTCTCGCTGCTTGTATATCTTGGGCGGAAATAAGCGGTTCGAAGCATGTAGCTCGAGACTACGGCCTATGGAAATACGTCTTGGAGAGGGATGAAGAAGGGCACACAGGTAAGGAAAAACTACCCCGCTTGTTGGCAAACTGTTGAACTATAATGTTTTGTGCGCTTGGAACTCTAAGCTCAAGCTTCACATCAGAAAAAGTGAGCCGGTGTGCCGAAACGTGTGCTGAATCATGGGGAAAGCTCGTAAAAGTCCGGCCAGTCGCAGAATGCAAAAAACCCAGCAAAAGGAGATCAACGTACATACGGTCAACACAAGAGAGCAAGCAACATTTGTCGAAGAAGCGAGCGGACGAAGGTGTAGGAGCTGACCATGAGGACTCGGGGTTGGGGTGCGGGCCCATCTCCGCAAGGATCTGAAGCGCTGACAGTTGTGCGGCGTCCTCCCGCCCCACCGGATAATTGCCAAGCAGGTAGTCGTGCTGGGCCTGGAGAAATCAAAGGTATACACAATTAGGGTTTTCGTATTCTAGGGTTTTTGAGGTTTCAAAAAGAGGGAAAGAACGGGTTTGTCTCCACATACGGAGCAGGCAGTAAGGCTGGGCTTGGAGAAGGCAGGAGCTTTCGGGTTCAAGCTTGAAGCTTGCTGGGAGTTCTATTAAGGTCCGTTTACTCTCAGATTTCTCGTAGACTCTTGTATAGTTCATCATTAGTACGTCGTCGTTGATCGCCGGAAACCCGCATCAAACCGTTTTGAAGACGTCTCGACTGGGCCACAAAGGGACTGACGAGCATCGCCTTCTTAAAACGCGTCTTTCTTCCTATGAGTGAAGGGTAGCAATTCAGCACGATCCTCTCAACTCCTTTCAAGCAGCACCCTCGGACGCACCACATAAGGCCACGTGTCTCACCTGGACGAACGACAGCTGGACGAAGACGGAGTCCGTGATCGCCTCATCCGTTTCCCGAAACAGCCGCTTCTTGAACACCAGCTTGCACTGGATCATCTCCCCGCCTTTCGACTTCTCTTTGGCTGCCCGGAACTCAGCAACCAGGTCACCGACGTACTTGTTCTCGTCCAGGCAAATGTGCTCGTCTGCGGAAATACGCTTCAGTCTTCAGTCTCAGATGGTGGAATTTGATACCGGGCCGATGCTGACGAAAACCGCCTATTGCTGATAAGCTTTGAAGGAGCTGGCTGACGGGTTGGCCAGTTCCGCACATCTCTCGGGAAAACCTCACATTCTAGAAAACTTCGAAGCAAAAACGACGACGTCGAGTGCCACCTTTCAATCAAGCAGCGTGTTTCTGAAGATAAGAGTCTTTTTCCAAGATCGTTGTTATGAGAATCACGTGAGCATCTCAACGGGAGGCACTTCAGACGCGCGACAGCTTTGGCATTAAAAGCCATCTCATCCCACAACACAGACAGCAGCTATTGCTCGGAGGAAGGCTACGAACGGACCAGTCTTGCCGCTCAGAGTGAGGGGCACTGCCCCCTTCCCGGCTGCAATCACGTTGCGGGACTTGAAGAGCGAACAGGACAGAACACAGCTTCCAGAGCGCACAAACGGTGCCTCATTAGCAACATTTGTGCCAAAAGCAGCTGGCGCTCCTCAATCCAGGAGAGCTCCATTCCTTTCAAAGACGCAACCGATAACACACACGTGTCCTCTTGCTCACTAATGTAAGAACGTATCCGGCCTCAATCCGCCTCACTCGAAAACCGCCAAAGAGGAAGGGTGTGAACGGACCAGTCTCGCCGCTCACCTTGCGAGGGCTCCGCCGCCTTCCCGGCCGAGATAACCGAGCAAGATTTAGAACCGTCTAGCAATAACCTCTCCACCAGTATAAGAGCGTTTCGGACCGCTTCAAAGGAAGCTTCGCTACATAACAATCACTGACCTTGTGAGGGCTCCGCCGCCTTCCCGGCCGAGATCACCCGACGCGACTCGAAGAGCGAAAAAGTGTGGAATTGCTTCAGACGGATGATCCCCGCGAGCTCCTCGACAGCCTCCGCGACGGTGGTCGTCATGTCGTACGTCAGCTCCTCGAACGTGTCGTCCAGGAAGAAGGCGATGGTCGTCAGGTGCTTCCGCTCCTGCGGGACAGACAGACCTTTAGTTTAAGTCTATAGTCCTAGGTAGGATATGGTCATAACCCGGCGAACGGGTGGGGTTACTTCGGGGATTACGGTGGGTACGGGTGTCGGAGCGGGTGTATAAGTCGGTTTAGGTTTAGGTTTGTCACATGAATTTCCTCGGGGACTGTATCGTACCTGGACTATGGGAGTATGCGGGACAGTCGGTCGGCAGGCACTTGTGAATTATGACCCATTAGATTTGCAGGGCATACCGGCCGACTGTGTTTACCCAACTTGAAGCCGCGAATCCCATCCATTCACTTCCTTGGGAACCAACCTGGCGGACCTGAATGAAGGTGGCGAGGCAAAGAACAACCAACTTGGGAGTGAGCTGCCGAAACCCACCCGCACACACATGATTTGTCCCAAAGTGTCTCCATTTTGAAGGCCCCAGAGCTTGAACTGCAACTCCTAAAACTGACCTTGAGCGCATCGACCTCTTCCGCCGTCGGCACGACCTTTCGGGGCCCCGCCTTGACGGAGCGCTTCAGGGTCTGCCACGTGGCAAGCGCCGCCGTCCGGATCTCGGGGTCAAGGTTCTGGTCGTGCGCGTGCTCGTGGACAAACTCGGAGATGTAACCCGCGAGCTCCTTCCCGGGGGGCATGGCGGCGCCGATGAGGTTGAGGAGCTCCCATGCGCGCAGGGAGGAGAGCCTGCACCCAAGGAATGAAGGATTGTCATCGTCTGAACAAACGAAGAATGTGACGGCGCTGAGCGAAGGGGAATGGGGTTCATTCCGGGAGCCATGAAGCGGCAATAAGTTGAGGAGCACCCAGGCACGCAAAGAAGAGAGCGTGCACCGGAGATATTGGGGTCGATCCCCAATTTGTCATTCCCCGAAGAGACGAAGTATTCACGGGGCTAAGCAGAAAAGCGAATCCGTTCCTGGGTCTAGGAGGCAGCGACGAGGTGGAGAAGTTCCTAGGCACGCAGTGAACTTAGCCTGCATGAGGTTGGGACGTGGAGCCAGCGGACTGCAAAAGGAATCTGTTCTTCGAGGCCAACATTGAGACTACGCATGAGGACGCTAGACGCTTAATAAACCTGATATTTCAAGGCAGTAGATACGCATCGGGATTGTTCCGCAACCCTTCTGTGCGCTGCACCAAGAGCCCGTTGCGCAGCTCCAGGCGCCTCAGCGTGTGGTCGCACAGCTCACGACGAGACCCTAAGCCTTTTCGGCAGTCTCGAAACCCGAAGATTCTTAGATCCATGAGACGAGCCGAACGGCACTTAGGTACGCAAAGCTTACTGGTGGGGTGAGCCTTTCAGTTGCTGCGTGAGCTGCGTGAATAGCTCTTTGCGTAGCTCCGTGTGTTACGCAGCTCATGCAAGCTCTACCTTTCAGATCTCCCAAGATCTTGGCCCACTGACAAACTGAACTTACGAGAGCAACAACTCTTCAAAGCACTGTGCGGGTTGTTCCGCAGTGGCTCCGTGGGCCGCGCAGAACGCGTTTTGCTTTACTCCAAGCGTCGCAGCGTGTACTTTTACGACTCACGAGAAACCCTAAGGCTTCCGAATTCGTCGGAAGACCCGAACATGCTTCCCACATATTTTCAAAAAGCCGAGACATAAAAGAAACGCGAGCCTTACCGGTGGGGGTTGTTCCGCAGCTGCTTCGTGAGCTGCGCGAACAGCTCATCGCGCAGCTCCAGGCGGCGCAGCGTGTGCTTGTACAGCTTGAGCACCAGCTGCGTGCGCTCTGCTTCCGTGAGGTCAGCCCCGCCCTGCCCGATGTACTTGAGGATGATCAGGAACATCTTGACCGCGCGACTCGCCAAGTCGCTGCTCATCCTAGTTAGCGACGTCGGGATTGGGTCCTGCAGGGGGAGGGGCAGCGAAGGGTTTGGAACAGCTGCGGGTTGTGGTGGCCGGATGTGACGGATCTTTACAGGAGTTGTGAGCAGGGCGAGGGCGAGCAAAAAGGACAGAACGAGAAACACAAGACGATTGACAATTACATCTACTGCGTACCTAAGCCAGGCGGGAATTGGAGCTGCTTGAAAACCTATCCCGCTGCTTACAGCGTGCAATATGCATTTTGACAGCTGCAGGTCAAGCTGTCCAGCCGAGAGCAGGTAGAGCAACAGCTGTCAATCAGCTGTTCGATCTTATTTGACGAAACGCACCCGGCTGACAGCTGGCAATTCGTCGTTCTGGCTTTGATCAGCTGACGACAACCAAAGATAGCTGTGCAGAAGTGCCAAGAACACAGGGACGATATCCTAGAAGGGCGTGGTAGATGGAGAGGGGTTGGGGTCAATCCAAACTATGTTCTGACCCTCGTCGTTTCTTCTTCGATGTCGTTTATCAGCAGTTCTTTGACGCTCACCTTTGAGAAAGACAGCATGTCCTCCACGGTAAAAGCGGCATTGCTCGACGGGTCCTTCTTGCGGCTGAACAGCGACCTCCGGCCCCCTTGCTTCTGAAGAAGCCGTAAAAACGCCTCCACCTGCATTGATTGAAGGTGTTCAATTTCGCGCCTATTTCAATCGTGCCAGGACTGTATGCTTTTCTAGCTTGTTTCCTTTTCGAATTAGGATAGAAAGAGAAAAGAATCTCAAGCTCAATTGCCTCCTTGACCTCGTCATGCCGACAATGTGGAGGCCAGTGTACTTGCCGGGCGGAAAAGAAGTAACGTTGATTTACCTTGAAAAGAAGCAGCTGTCACCGTTGTGCTCCTTAAGGAAGCGACAGCTGTTCAGAAAAGGAAGTCGCAAAGTGGACTGACAAAACACCAGGACGACACCTTTGGTTCTCAACATTTCTGAACGCATGGCACAGTATAAAGGTGTCTCACCTGGAACTTTTCCAGGATCGGCAAGTTCGTGACCTCGGCAGCGGCGGCCGATGTGAAGGTGCCCCTCTGCGGCGACGCGTACTGAGAGCTGTCGATCGTCTTTTCCTCAACATCGCTGTCCTCGTCTGCGTTGTTCGAGTCCCTCCGGCTCGCAATTCTGAAGCGGAGAGCAAAAACCGTGTTCAATTCTCTTAAGAAGAACGGTGCTTCCTCTTGGGGGCCATGCTTGTTGGAGGAACTTCTGTACACCTTGCGTTCTGAGAGTCCACGAAGATGTGAAACCATGCGGCTACCAAGCCGGTCGCTTTTCGGATAAACCTTCAGAAAGACTCGTAAAAAAGATTTGCCCCTGTGTTCCAATTGAGGCACTGACTGGTGCAAACTTTTGTCCCTTTTGTTGTCGATCAATAGAGGTGTTGTTAGATGTGACCTTGTAGTGAGTGCTGCCCCTTCGTGCTGTAACTGCCAATGATATTTAGCCATGTTTCAAAAACGGAAAGTGATTTGAGAGAGCTCGCAGACCAGGTTCTCAAGAATGGTCATCACCGTGCTTTCAACTGAATTCTAAAAAAAGCTGGCGCCAAGAAGGGCGTGCAATCCGCGACGTGGGCCCAACAACCCAGAACTTGCAAAGTCTGGTTCACAGCCATGAACGCACAACTCAGGATCCAGTATTATCAACTTCCGAGGACAGGTTACCCTTGAAAGATGGGACAACCATGCTACCCGACCCAGAGCAGGTTTAAGCCATCGTTTTCCACAAATCCTCGTTCCATGCGAGAATGTCGAGGCCAGTGGAAGGGCCACCAAGGGGCTCGGCAAAAAGCCACTATCCAGAGATCTGTCGATTGCCACTTTCTAGTTCATGTACTGCTCTTTCGAAGCTTGAAGGAATACTCCCAAAGAAGCAGAGCTTCCGAAAAAGCCGAAAAGGAACAAGCGAAGGTAAAAGGCACTGTGAGACTGCTCCACACGCAAGCAAGTCCCTGCTTTAACACACCGTTGCGAAACATGTAATGCCACCTGTCAATGCTGGCAATCTGACTACAGACTTTGGGCTTCAGTTGAGTTTGCCAGCACCATGAGGTACCACAAGGGTCTTTGAGGGTCGTCAGAGCCTGCTAATGCTATTTCAACACGTGTACTTCTTGAAGAAGCCCGACTTTCAACCGATAGACACAGGATGCACTCGAAATGCTGCCGTTTCAATGTCAGGCGAATGATTTTGAGCCAGAGGGCCTGACAGCAATCTCAGAAAGTGCCCCTTGCACAGGCTATTGAAAGTCGTCACGTCAATGATACAAAAGCGACTGTACAACGTGGTTGAATCATCTCTTTGAAGAAAGGGAAATCCAACAAACAATTGACCAAAAACAAGAGTATTGAGGGGAGCATCTTATCTATTGTAAGTTGTACTGCTCCTTGAACAGAACTAGGTGCCCTAGTTTGTAGGAACCAGAAGAAGCATCGACAGCACGCCATGGGGAGGCTTTGGAGTTCAAAGAAGCGACAATTGTCAAGCAAGCAGTCATATCATTCTTGCAGAATGAACAAGGATCCGCTTTCAACTGCCAGAATTCAAGAAAGTTCAGAGCCCCAACGTAAGTGTCAGGACTCAGCAGAGTTTGCTGTGATGTGGGAGGCAAATTAGGGTTCAACTTACGGAGTGACTTCAAGTTCGCTCTCATCCGACAACTCTGAGCCCCCATTCAGGCTGATGCGGGACCCATTCGGAGTCATCTCCTCCAGATCTCTAGGGCTTTTCATCTTCCCGGGCGTCGCTTCCCCATTGCTGAGTCCGGGGTCTGACCCAACATCGATAGAGAGAGACATCGCCATGGCCGGGGGCATATCACAAACCCCTTTCCTGACTGAATTCAGCCCCCTGAAAACACACCCAACGGGCTGGGTCGAAGTGACCAGCAGCGTCTAAACCCTATTTCTCATTTGTGTACCCAACTGCCTCGATTCAATTCTTTGGCTATAAAGGACATGTCAGCATGTACTGCGGAAGGGTCCCAGCCTATCTTCCAGGAGGAGGGGTCATTGGCTGCAGAATGTTAATTGTCAAGTCTAGCCATACCAATGACAAACGCGTCCGCAGGAATTGCCGCCTGCATGTTCTCTCTTGATCCAGATACCCATCAAGAAAGCATCCTTCGCGTAATGCATGCCTGGAAGGCGGCCAGCCAATCATAGGGATGACACCGCACAATGCACACCAGCGCAGGCCAAGTCTGACGCACCAGCTAGGATTCAGGAAGACGAACGAACGATTTGAAAGTTCGTCTTCCTCCTTTCTTGAACGCCTACTTTCAGGGCCCTGTTTGGAAGCGCGTGGCAACCTTGATGCCGGTATCACCGTCAGAATTGTGACAGATCTTGCCGGCACAAGGCCCCGTTTGACTTCAACAGCAGTCAACAGGCGTTACGTCACCATCTCGTGCGTAGAGCTATTTGCTCCTGCCTGCACCGTGTTACGAACGAGCGTAACGCAGCTGCTCGCCGCGCGCGCGCTGTCGTGCTTACGCGAGCAGGTCAGGACAGTCTAGGTTTTCACACTTTTCGCGATGAGTACCAATTCGCCCCGTGAGCGGATAATTTTCGCGTGCGGAGCGGACAAGATTTGCCGTCGCAAGACGTCGTGTGAACGCGCCCGGTGCGTACTTCGCACCTTCTGCAGGGTGCAGCGAATGGCTCCCCGTCGATCTTGGCCAGCGCACTGCATGTGCGGCGCACAGAAAATGTCGGAGAGGTCCAATTTCCAATCAGCAACGGCTGAAGTTGAGCCGTCCCTCCCTTCCTGAGCTGTTGCGAGGCTTCCTTTTCTTCCTTGGAGCTCCCCAACCCTTCACTGCTCCCCTGGGAGGGCGGGGGGCACTTGCCGGTCAGAGGCGTCCCCTGCGGCGGTGCATTTGCTTTTCACCAGAGGTTTGGGACCATCAAAGATCTTGCCTGACTCCAATTGATGGGGGCAGCCAATCCAACGGCAGCGCTCTGCCCCCTGTAGCTGCACCAGACTGCAATCGGTGAGTTAACACTAATGCAAAGCGTTTCCATGCCCCAGATAAAGTGAAAAGTCTGAAACTGCTGTATCTGCTGTTTCCATGCAGTGACCTTTGGAAGCTCTGGATCCAAGTAATGCTTTTGAGCAGAATCCTGATGCGTGACCAGTGGAGCATTGGCTTGAGGAACGGGTTGGGTAAACTTGCGCTTGCTCAGATCTTTTGCAGACATTGTCGTGTCTTGTTGAACTGTACTTGCCCAGCATGTCGGCTTCCCGGTCGGAAGGGCAACGAGTGCATCCCTGCAGTATTTAGGTATTGGTTGGGGTTTCCCCCATGCTGGTGCCTTTGCTTTCTTCAGCAGATTGTCTGCAGGACACTGGCCATACACTAAGCAGTCTTCAATCGAAATGAAGGCTGGTAGCTTTGCCGTACTTTTACCTTTATCACAACAGAAGGTGCTCAATGCAAGCGCCCCGTCAAGATTCTGCCCTTCTTTCTGACAAGCATCACCGCCTCTGTTGTCATCTACCCACGGTGATGTGTGCGGGCTCTAAGAACCATAGGGTTGACACCTTCATCAATTCCAGCAGTCCTGGTACATCTGGATCTGTCCCGTCACGCATGTGCAATGTGCTGGTGTACATTGCATTCTTGGAGCAGGTCTGAGCAGACGCATCATTCGCCTTTCATCTGAGCAGTTGGTAACTCTTGAGGGTTTATTGTGAACGTGGATGCTCATGACGAATTGCTCAGTCTTTCTCAGTCCCATTCGTTCCTCTGCTCGCAGCGTCGGTCTCCATGCCTGCCTCTTATTCTGTCTAACCTCTCTTTGAGATTGTTCCCTGTTCCTTCACCGGTTCTTGTTGACGGGGCAGTCTCGCAGAATTTCATTGTATCTGTTGTGGTCATCTAATTGCAATCTGCACATCCAGCCCTCTGTGCGTCTTTGCATGCCACCTTTCAGCGCTCCGGGAACGGCTGCTCGTGATCTGTTCAGCTCTCATCTCTTCCAACAGTTGGATAGTCAAGACTGTGTCCCAGTGCTTGATCTGCTAGAATGTTTGTGGCCAATGTGTGAGTCCTGAGCTCTCTCGGTGTCTCCTTGGCACTTGGTAAAGTTACAGGGTGCCTGGTCTTGTCATCCCTTTTCGGTATATGCTTCCGTCCTGCTGCGGATAGAACTCTGCTCCTGAATTCCCCTTGGTTGATTCGTGCTTGGTGCAGGTCTTTGCTTTTGGCTGTTTTCATTGAAAGGACTCCCCTTGTTTGCAATGTTTGCTGCTGAGCTCAGCAGACACCATCCTACGGTCGGCCTGGATTGCTTACAAGGAAGGAGATGTAGCAGTGCTTCCGGCGTATGCCTCTTTTGACAGTCTCACATCGTCAAGTCGTAGCTATGCTTCCAAGTATGAGCAATGCCTTCGATAACGGGCAAAGAGCCAGGATGTCTGGCTTGTTTCCAGTGGCTGAAGTGGAAGAAAGTAGAAGCTCCTGCTTGCACTACAATTCTCTGCTCCGGCTACTTCGCAATTGGCCTGCTTGCAGTTCCGTCAAATCTGATTTTATGCAGAATTGGTTCTCACCCGGGATCGTCCTTTACCAGGGTTTCTCGTTTCCACCTATGATGCAACAGCTACCTACATTCTTGGATGGCGTCTCAACATAAGGTCCGGCAACATTCAGCTCATTTTGCCGGGGCCATCTTTGGTGGAAGGAATACGTTGCCGCCTGAACTCCGCAATTGAGCGGTGGGAGCCCTGTTATAGTTTTACAAATAGCAAGAATGAGTCAATCAGGGTTGCGCTCATTCCGTTTTGCTGAATTGTAAATGAATCTGTCTTGAAGGCATTTTGCTGATGCTTGTTCATGGCCTACAAATATGGGACTGATCAATCTGACTCATCATTGGAATGGACTTCAATTGGTTGTCTGCGGTCCCTGCGATTTGGAAATGAGTGTTGAGAACTTCTCAACAACGCTAAGCCAATGTCTGCGAGCTTTTCTTTGTTCCGTTGAACACAAACAGATAAGCGTCTGGTCACGACTATTCTTGAAGGATTATCATCTGAGTCTCTCTGTGTGTCAAACTTCTCTACGGTGTGAGGAAGTCGTGAGAGGCTGAGAATAAAGAAAGCTTATTGGCCTCGGAGCAGAGCTTTGCCTGCAATGACGTTCTAGTCAGCCCTTCTTGCTTGAACTGATTTCTGCACACAAGTGAGACAAATGAGACCATGGATGATGGCCTAGGTTCCAAAGAGTCCAAGAAATGAGAGGAAGTAGTAGTATAGAAAGGGACCTTCTAAAACCACTGGCTTGACTAAGTCAGGAAGTTCATTTAGTGGATCCTCAACAAAAGAGTATGAATCAGGATTTTTGCCAGGTTCTAACCGGGTCATCTACCTCCCCATTTGCAGATGGACTCAACAGAACCAGCCGCCAGATCGCGCCCCATGTCTGCCAAAACGGAGGCGAAGAATCCCCCGTCCCCTCCCCCCTGCCTCCGCTAGAGCCAGCCAAACATGAGGCAGAACACACGCCTCGCCATCCTTGCGGCAGAATTGGAGCGCCAATCTCCCCCCGAGACCTCGCAACCTCCCCCCCAAAACGAGGGAGAGTCGTCAGACGGCGGCGTGGTGCAGACAATTCCGGCGGTCTCGCTCAGGGGGGGTGCGCCTACCAGGTGGAAAGAGCTGGGGATTGAGACCCCCGACCCGAGGACTCCGAACCCCCGCACCCCCATAATGTCAAGAAGTGGGCCGGACTCGGTGCAGGCTACCCCCAGTACGGTTCCTCGGAGTGCCCCTGAGGGCAAGCGGGAGTGTGCAGTGTGCAGCTTGCAAAAATCTCCGAGATGGTGAGTGGGAAAGACAATCGGTGGTCGCTTTTTCGGGGTTCATCTGATGATCTCCTGATCCTGCTGAGATTGTGGCGGCTGCTATTTGTTGGATGGGGTCAGTTTGGAGGTTCTTAGGTGTGCTGGTGCTAAACTGCAGGAGGACAGGTTTCAGCTTGCCTGAAATCTGTAAGCTTTATACTCAGCCGTTTTTTGGTAATAGACTGCTCTTCGTTGTTAAGCTGGGGAGATTGTCTTCTGTGCAGCATAAAAAGCAACTGGAATGCATTCTTTTTACTGAAAGTATGCCAACTTTTCAAACTTGGAAGTCGCGGCTTGGTTGTGAACCTTTTGGTGTACCTGGGGGTCCACTCAAGTATTTACATATGCCGTGTCGAACAACAAAGAATTGTGTCCCTACCTCCTGCAATCAGCCTCTTACAAGTGCCTCGGTTCTCCTGCAGGCGCACGGGTCCCGACGGGCCAAAGACTCTTTGCAACCGGTGCGGTGTTTATTGGGCGACAATGCGGCATAAGTGGGACAACCTGGTCGCTCGTTTTAAGGGGGATCCCTCAGGCAAAATGCGGGGCACCCCGAGTACGGACGGGGGGGAAGACGAGGGGGGAACGGGAACCAGCGTCGGCAAAGGAAGGAAGCCCGGGAAAGTGAAGCCGGATCCAACTCCGACGCCGAAGGTAAGCGAGCTGGTATGGCGGAATCGAAATTGTGCTCGTTTATGAAACCAGAGGCAACTTAATCGTGAAAGCTCGTGAGTTTTGATCCGCGTTTCGGTGCTATGCGGAATGGCGGACAGATAGTAGGACGTAATTGGCAGTTCTATGCACGCTTGCGTGAGCATGTTTTATGGAGCTACGTCCTGCAAAGCTTCCCTCTGGTCTTTGCTCGAGGCTTCGCTATAACGCACGACGTCTACGTACCACAATAGTCACTAGACATTTCGCAGACTTAAGGTACAGATCTTTCTCACAAGCGAGGCCCGTAACCTTACACAAAATCCTACGTTGGCTCTGTGTGCGAGCCGAGGCGTTCAAGCAACCAAAGGTCTCACCTTGGGTCACTTCAGCAATTCTTTCCTGCCGACCGTACCAAGTGCACACCGCCTTTGTGACTGTTTCGCAGAATCCGGATCTCTTACGACGATACGAATCGTAACGAATTTGCCTCTGATCGAGAGTTGTTCATTGCGAATCATGTCCGGTAAAGCCAGTTCCTCTGCACTATTCCGTTCCGGACTAGACCGGTTTCGTCAGGGGCGCTTCTGTAATGTGTCAGCATAAGATCTGCCATCGTTGTCGTTGAAGGACGCGAGTATTCATGGAAGGGACGGAAATCTACTCACAGTTGTCTTAGAAGCCTTAACTGAAGCTGTTCGCTATCGGCCACAGAACACCCGCAAGCGCACAACGCGCACCGTCCCGAACCCGACCCCGCTCGCGCATGGCAACGGCGGCCCCCCGTTTCTCGACAGCGCAACCGCCAACGGTCTCATCGCCGGGGGCGTTGCCACGAGGTCAGGGGAACACGCTCCTGCCGCCGCGCGACAGCTGGAACTTGCCACAGAGGAGAAATCCAAGCCCCCTAAGAAGCGGTGGATCGAAGAGCTGACGGAAACGTCCCCTAAGCGGCGGTCCGGTCAGCCCGTGCGGTGGCGCGCGCTTTCGGACGAGGGTGACGTGGCGGCCAACGATTCGCCGAGCGGGAAGCGGAGGCGTGGGGGCGGTTCGGACGTTGGAGAGGAAGGAGGCTTGCGAAAGGAGGAGGCGTCAGATGCTCAAAAGGAAGAGGTGACAGGTGTCGCAAAAGAGGTGACAGGTGTTGGGGATGAGGAGGCGCCAGCTGTCCGAAAGGAGGAGGCGCTGGAGAGAGACGTCCGAAAGGAGGGGCGCATGCAGCGGGGTTTGGCGCGGGTTTTGGAGGCCGCGAACGGGGGGTTCGATGCCGGGGAGCCGTCACCCAAGGCGGCCCCACCGAAACGGAGGAGGACCGAGCTTGAAGGGTTGCTGGGCGCGGCAAAGAAGGAAGAAGCGCCGGGCGAGCGCCGCGGGGGGGACGGGCGGCTACAGCGGGGTTTAGCGAGGGTTTTGGAGGTGGAGCGATTGGCCAACGGCGATGGGGAGCAGGACGCGTCGCTGAGTTTAGAAAGCGGCGAGGTGGCGGTGCGTCGGCGGCAGGGCCGGCGGGCGAACGGGAGCGATGACGTCAGCGGGGGGCTGTTGTTGGAAGAGGACGGGGATGCCGGGTTGGCTAGAAACAGGCGGGGAAAGCCGCCGCTCGGAAAAGGGGGCGGGGGGAAGTGGGAGTTACGGCCGCGGCCTGATTCGGGCCACAGGAGTAAGGGGGGTGAGAGCGAGTCGGATTCAGACGCGGAGGGGGAGAAGCCGGGGGTTAAAAGGAAGGGGGGCAAGGGGTCTTTGGACGGGGGGGTGGATAACAGGCCCAATGGAAAGAGGGGGCACAGTGAGGATTTAAATGATGCGCCGCGCCGCGTTGGGAACGGAGAGAACGGTGTGAATGGGCGTCCGAGGAGGGACGGCTCGGCGCTCTGCATGGTGTGCGGTGAGAGCCCACGGGAAGCCCTGTTCAGCCCGTGCGGGCACTTCAATTTCTGCTATGGGTGCGCGTCGCAGAACCTCAAGGAGAAAGGTGACTGCCCAAAGTGCGGCGTGAAGGTGACGGGGGTGCAGAAAGTTGTGCTCTAGCTCCGGAAGGCAGGGCCGACCCGCTGTGTGTCAGACACCCTTTGGTGTGCCGTCCTCCGCCCATCTCATGAATGTTGCGAGACAAGGGTCGTGACCCGCGTTTGTCGACTCCTGCAAGCGTTTTCTGAGGAGTTCTACCGCCGCTCAGTGTATTGTTTGCAACACCTGCGAATTCGTGACGAAAAAAGAGTGTAATTATGACATATTCGGACTTGTTCACCGATTAGTTAGACGGTCGACTGCAATCTGAGATATATCTGCTTTGTTCGTAGGACTCGTTAAGTTTTGTAAGTTCAGATGAATCTAGTCCAAGAAATATGTTCAGGTTTGAGATGACAAAATGTGCGTCTGCAGGATTTGAGGTCCATATTTGATAATTCACATGTGGTCAACAGATCATGGCATGGCACCCAACATGGTCACTTGGCTCCAGTCAGTCGCCCGTGCGAGCTGCATGTGGGATTCGTTGGTCAAGCTTACTGTATCTTTTCGAGCTAGCTGCCTCATTGTCAGGAAGTGCAATGTACACCATTGACGGTTGCAGGTATGCTTGACTTCCGCCGCTAGTGGGTTTGGTGTCAGGCTGGATTGTGTCGAGTCGGAATCATGTCCGGCACTTTATGTTGAGTGGTGACTAACTAGAGTAGGCAGAAATCCGAGACTAGGCTAGGCTGTAGCCCAGTGCATCATGTGAGACAGTGAAGAAGAAAGAAGTGAAGCTAGGCTTCATTCTTTCTTCTGTTCAGTCAAAAGTTTGATATGGGGCGGCATTCTTGAGCTCATGCAAACTGTACGATGGCCAGAAGTCATTCTCAACTTGGTTACCATGTGTGGTGTTACATGTGAAGTGTGAATTGGGATGCGCATGCGGCTTTGAGTTCTGTGGTGTGCGGTGAGCGGAGGCTACCATTACAGAAGAAAGAATCACTCGGAGCTGCATTGGGGTGTGTGTGAGGCCAGTGGGCGTAGGAGTGGCGCAGCGTCGTGCGTCAGAGGGTGTTCGGGAGTGCGCCTCCAGCAGAGCGCAGTCAGGAAGTGTGCGGGGCGGTAGACTCAGGAGCTTCTGGGTGGTCCCGGGAGTGAGTGGTGCGGAGCAGCGGTAGCGTGACGCGGCTCGAGTGAGGACCTAGGGTCGGGAGCAGGCAGTGGCCGTGTCCCAGGAGAACCGGTAGGGGTGCGGGTGGTGTAGCTCATAGCCTCGTCGGCGGTAACGGTGCCGTTTATGGGAGACGTGCTGCAGAGGTGTGCGGAGAGGCTCAGGCGGCTGGACCTTGCGTCACTAGAGGTGGCGCAGGACTTCATCCGGCGGTGGAACGAGTTCAGGTGGGACGACGAGATTTCCTGGCTGCCGGAGGAGAAGCTGTGGGTCAACTTTGTGGCCAACAACCAGGCGGAGGCGGCGCTGTTTGAGGTGAAAGCGAACCCCCTGCATCACCGGCCGCACGTGAAGCCAGCGTGCCTCACGCCCTGCATCATATGTGACAAGGACGAGCCGGAGCCGCCAAAGCCGGAGCCGGAGAGAGCGGAGAAAGGAGGAAAGGCATCGGACAGCTGGTGCGTGGGGTGGGTTGCGTAGGCAGAGGCGTGTAGGAAGAAGAAGGAGCAGGAAAAGGCGCAGCGCGAGGAGGAGGAGACCAGGCGGCGCATCCTCGAGGAGTCGGAAGAGCTCAAGCGCAGGGGTAACTGGTGGGCGAAGGAGGCGGCGAAGCACGAGGAGCTTAGCAAGCTTAGGCGTCACCGGGTGAAGCAAGAGAAGGAGGTGATCGAGTTAAGGAACAGCTTGCAGCGCGAGGTGGACCGGGACCCGAAGGTGGTTGAAGTGCTAGGGGAGGTGCAGGACTTCCTCCAGGAGTGGCACCGGTTGGAGGAGAAGCACCCGGACGTCCCGAGGGACAAGCTGTGGGCGAGCCACGTCGCCAACAACCCCACCGGCGCAGCGGGCGTCGGAAGGAAGGTCGTCCTTGAGGAGCACCTGCCGCACCTGGTGAACGGCTGCCTGACCCGCTGCCGGATCTGTGACCAGCACAAGCCCCTGGCTGAGCGCGTGTCCCAGTGGGAGAGCTCTCAGAAGCTGGTGCGGGATCACCTTGAGGCTCAGGAGCAGCAGGAGAGGGAGCGTGCGGCGGCGAAGCGCCAGGCCAAGACCGAGGCCAGGCAGGAGCGCAGGGCCCGGATTGAGAAGCAAGTGGCAGAAGCAAGGGCGGCCCAGCGTGCACAGGAGACGGGGAAGGCAAAGGAGGAGGAGCCGGAAGACCCGGTGCTGGCGGAGCTGCGCGAGCTGGACAGGCGGCTGCAGGCCTACCGGGAGGAGCAGGCGGCCAAGGAGGCGGACCCCAACCGTAGCATAGACGAGCTGGATTGAGGGAGAGGGGCGGTTTGATGCCAGTGGAGACGACGGGGCCAATTGCGGCGCGGTACTTGGCGGTAGTAGAAGCGGCTGAACCCAAGGAGGAAGGGGAGGAGGAGCTAGGGGAAGGAGCGGAGTTCCCAAGCGCGGTAGAGTGGGCAGTTGGTTGGTGGGAGGAAGAGCTCGGAGTCGTGGATGGCGTCGGGAGACGGAAAGTTGCGGTTCTCGGGCAAGAAGGGGGAAGGTCTTACGATCAAGCAGTTCGAGCTTATGGTAAAGGGGAGCCTAGAGGATCGGTTCAAGAAGTTGCAGAAGGATGTCGGGAAGCCTGTGGAGGGGCCGGAGTTCAGGGGCAGATATTGCATATACCTGGGTGAGTTCCTGGACAACCCAGCCAAGCTGGCGCACGAGCGAGAGTACGAGGACTGGTGCACAGAGACGGAGCCGGTGGCGGCGCTCCTCAAGTCGTTGAAGCGCCACTTTGAGGACCACAAGGAAGGGAAGGCGCAGGAGTGGGTGTCGTTCAGAAGGGAGACCGGGGAGGAGCTCCCGTCGCTTCTGTTCCGCCTCCAGGGGCTGGCGGAGGACCTGGAGAAGCCAAAGGATGACCAGGAGCTGGTGACGAAGTTCATCACCAGCCTGGACCGGAGGCTGGCGGAACAGACCAGCTCCCAGGCGATGGCGTCCACCAAGCAGACCGGGGGGGCGTTCACGCTGGAGGAGGCCTACGAGGCAGCGCTCAGGATGCAGGCGATTAACACCCGCCTGCGCATCGCGCGAGAGCTGGTGCCCAGAACCGGGGACCCCTCAAGAGCCAGGTGGGGCGGCAGGACGGGGACGGCGCATGCGGCGGCGCACGTGGCGGTGGAGGCAGCGCCCGCACAGCTGGCGGCAGTGGGGCCGGCGGTAGTCTTGACGGGGGGCTCGGGGGCGTGTCACAACTGCGGCGAGGTTGGGCATTACAAGAACACGTGCCCCTTTCCCCGTCGCAACAGCTCGGGCCGCAACCAGGTCCAGGGCCCCAGGGATGGGGGAAGGGGGCAGTCTCGGGCTTGTTTCGTGTGCGGTGAGCCAGACCACCTGGCGGCGTGGTGCCCCAAGAGGGCATGCCGGTGGTCCCCGCAGCGGCCGGGGTCAGCGTGGCAGGGTCGACAGGGCCCAGCTCGATCAGCGTCGCCGACTTCTAGGCGTTCCAGGAGTGGAGGGCGATGTCACAGGCAGCGGCGGCGGTTCAGGCAGGGCCCGGGGACGGGGACGAGACGGAGTGGGACGACGCAGAGTACAAGCTTGGGGCAGTGGCGCTGCCGTGCGGGGGCCCTGACAGCGGTGAGCTCCCCCTGGCAGCGGCGGGGACAAGAGCGGGCGCGTAGAAGGCGAAGGCAACAAGGGCAGCGCAAGTCAAGGGTGGTGTGGCCAAACCCCCCCTGGGAAAGGGGGTGGTGTTCTCAAGCAAGGCCGGGGAGGAGACGGCGGCCGGAGCGGTGGGCACAGCGAGGATAGCCCCCCCAGTTGACCTGGCGGCGGTTAACGCCCTCAAGGAGCGGCGCGATAAGGCTGCTGCAAAGGAGCGTCTGGCCAAGCTCCCCGATCATGGGAGGCACGTCGCGCCGCAGGGGCTCAACCGCCTCCCGAAGGGTTTCAAGGCCGGCGCCGGCGGAACGTCGCCCCAGGAGAGGGATTCACAGGCGCGCCCCGGTGAGTTGGGGGCAACGGGTAGCAGGGCGGTAGAGCGCAGTACGCCTCCAGCTGCGATCATGAGCCCCGCAGACCCCGCGGTGGTGTTGGGCGAAAGCCGGGCAGCTGCGGGAGCAGGCGGGTTGGTCAGTGGGTTTCTGCAGGTGGAGGTTGGGGTGCTGCTGGAGCTCGCCAGACGGGCGGGTCTGGGCCTCACTGAAATCATTCAGCTGACGGGCGGGAACCTGACGGCGGCGTTGCCTCCTGCAGGCACGCAGGCGGTGGCGGCGAGTTCTGCAGTACAAGAAGCACCCGCGGCGGTCCCAAGGGGCCTGTCCCCGGTCGCGGTCAAGGCGCTGCTGGCAAGGGAGCGCACCCAGCCCAGGGCCGGGCCGGTGGTGACAGTTCCCTGGGCTACGGTGGTGGCGGACCGCGGGCCCGGCGCCGGGTTCCAGCAGGGCGGAGACGTTGCGGAGACCTCGGCGGCAGGCGCAGCTAGGTCAGCGCTGCCCCCACAGAAGGAAACAGATGAGGAGTTGGCATGGCAGCTCGCGCAGTTGGAGGAGCAGGAGGCAGAAGAGCGACAGGAGGAGCTGGTCATGGCCACGAGTCGGGATGCGGAGATGGCCATGGAGTTGGTGGCGAGGGAAGCGGTTGAGAAAGGGGTGGAGCGAGAGGTGGCGGTGGCAGCTCAGACATTTGGGGAGGACTCGCCAACTGACGCGCCGGCGGGTGTGGTTGCAGGAAAGGGCAAGGCCAGGGAGGGGCAGGAGAGCGGTCTCAGGGGCGATCTGGAGCGGGGACTGGAGTGGGAGAAAAAGATCGGCGCGGGCAGCTGGCGCGGGGCTGAGCAGGTGGCCGCAGTAACCCTGCAGGCTGCTAACGCAGCGGGCGCCCAGATGATGAGTGAGGCGTACGCTCATACGCATGCGTTGGCGTGCTTCGCTGATGGGCGCCCGCTGGTCAGCCCTGCGCAGAGGGGAGCGGTGGACGGAATGTGACGATTCGAGTCTATGAATCTTCATATCGAACTCGTCCCAGTATATTGTCCGCGCGCGTATGGTGT